>JAOTQJ010112032.1:0-11025 GCA_025642045.1 Solanum sejunctum | reverse complement strand
TCTAGAGCTTATATTTTTATATTGTATAGTTAGTCGAGGCAGGGCCTGTCCCGACCCTTATCAGATACTTTTTCTTACTTATAGGCTTTGTAGACTATGTAACCTAAAGTGTGGTCATGTCTTGTACTTTAGGCACCGTGACCCTAATGGCCTAACCATATGCATTTCCTTTTGGCTTATTACTACTGTCTACTTTCTTAAGGGCATGTTGAATGTAGTAATCCCTCATAATATGTATAAAAAGCGCATAAATATGGGTTGGTTCTCCCGGGCCTTATTGGCAACGAGTGCCAGTCCGCCTTAATGGGACTTGGGACGTGACAATTATATATGACATATCAAAATTATTTGATATAAATTATATGGTCGCTAGCCACATATCAATTAAAGGGAAAATTGATCATAATGTATTAAATTGATGCATATTTTTGTCTATAATTTATCATATTTTAAGTCGTAAAGCTTTGTTCTCATAAGCAATGATTGACCATTTATTATTTGAGGCATGTAGTGTCAATTAGCTTAAATATTTATCAATACTATCAATATGAATTGTCTTGATTACATATTCTGAAAGTTGTGCTCTTAACTCAATTATTTTACACAAATAATTTTATGAATGTCAAACTTCAGGTTGACAATAAATGCACATGTGATCCTTGTATAGATTCATCCATTTAGTTATCACATGACGTTGAATGGGCCCATGTTCGCCTTTTTCATGCTTTCGGGATTTAGATAATTCAGTCCCAACATTAGTTGATCAAATCAACTTATCATGAGAATAACAATCTTGAAGAATTTCTTATTTCTTCAATTTATGTTTAATGAGTAAACTTCAAGTTTACCATGACATGTGCCTTTTGCTATAGTAAATTTTTGATTTATTATTATATGAATAAATTTCAGATTTCTTACTCGGGGAGTAAATTTCAACTTTATTTCTTCTCAACTACTCTACATCTCATAGAGGTGAGCCATGATCCTTTTAAATCTGTAAATACATCTAGCATTTGATTTGAATATTTGCATGTGAATAATCTTTCGTACTTTTTGCTCACAAATAGAAGCATATGGATCAAGATGAGACATGTTAACAAAATTTCTCTTTTGATATTATTATCTTCTCCCCCTAATTTTAGAAAAAGTGTCTTATCAAACCGACAATCTGCAAATCAAACAGTAAACATATCTCTAGTTAATGGTTCAAGATAAAAAATAATTGAGGGTAATTCCAACTCAATATATATTCCTAATCTTCCTTGGGGTCCCATTTTTGTGTGATGTGGTGGTGCCACAGGCACATATACAACACATTAAAAAATTCTTAGATGGAATATTTAAGTTCTTGACCCGAAGTAAATTACAATGGAGAATGCTTATGACAATTTGTCGATTTGAGACGAATAAATGTTGCAGCATGCAAAAATTGCACGACCCCATACAGAAGTGGATAATCTAGTTTTCATAAGCAATAGACTTGCTTTCAACTGCAAACGTTTAATTAATGACTCAGTAAAACCATTTTGAGTATGAACATAAGCAACAGAATGTTTAACTCTTATTCCAATGGATAAACAATAGTCATTAAATGCTTGGGATGAAAACGCTGCATCATTATTAATGCAAATGGACTTAATCTGATTATCAGAAAATTGTGCCCGTAATCATATTATTTTTTCCAATAATTTTGCAAATGAAAATTTTTAATATAACAATAGGCACACATAAGACCATCTAAATGAAGCATCTATTAGGACCATAAAGTATCTAAACATCCCATTAGGTGGGTAAATAGGTCCACAAATATCCCCATGTATACGTTCCAAAAACATAGGGACTTTATCGTAACTTTCGTTAGTGATGGTCTCGCAATCAACTTGTTTTGATAACAAGCACGCAATACTAGAAAATTAACCATTTAAAATAATCTCTTAGCTTTAATGGATGCCCATTTGGATTTTCTTTAATTCAAATCACTATCAAAAGTTCTCATTCTTCAGGAATGGAACACAATCACCTTTGCATATTAATTTATGATAGCTTAGTACTCATTCCATGTTCACATGTATTGTTCAATCACTTATCTTCTTTAAGACATTATACACTGCTACCACATTTTTTTAAATTAACTTTTTAGTGGTAGAGCCCACCTTTTATTAATTAAATGGATGTAACAACCGAGATATACATTGTATTTGAATAAATAATTGCAAGACTTAATCTAAAAGAAAGATAAAAAAAATCTTCTCGAGCACTCTTACATTTTCCCGATGGCTTTACAGCTTCTATCATTGATATCACCACCATGGCATTGCCGACAGGTTATGGGAGTTCTTCTGTTGGTTTTCCTCTTCATCCTGCTCCTTGAGCTTCTCCTAGGCTTCAGCTTCAACTAGATAATTGTTGTGGTAGTGTGTTTCTCCTCGCTCAATCTTCCAATACTGACTCTCATCTTGTGCAGATTCTTGGTCTTCCTTCTCACTTTAGCACTGGATGGCACTTTAGCTTTATGTTGAAGTGGAACATGGTTTTCCAGGTTGAGTAGTATCCATGATTGTTCATCTGATGGTAGATCGATTTTTGTATTTTGTCTCATACCCCTATTTTGTATAGTGGTTATTTTGCTAGTAATGTAGCCATCGTCGTAAAAAGTCTAACATAACTAGCTCTGACTCAATTCTTTATATTTACTGCACCTTGATAGGTTTAGACCTTAGTCTGAGCATCGACATTTGAGCTTTGTTTGTATTAAGAATATGTTTTGCCCTTTTTGGTAACTGGTGAAAATGTGTATAAACTAGGGTTATTTCATCATTAGTAGCCTGATTTGCAATGAAGTCCGCTAGTTGATTCCCCTCCCTATATATAAGCTAAATGTGTATTTGTTGTTGCTGAATATGTCTCTTATCTCCTCAACTATTTCCACCACTTCCCAGGGAATTTTTCAATTCCTTTTTATGACGTTAAACATAGCTAGGGAGTCTTTTTCTAGAATCTCTGCCACATATTGCTCTGTATCCCAATATCTCACAACTTTCAGAATTTCTATTGCCTTTGCTTGAATATTGGTCATCTGACCAAGTCTTCCAAGCATAGCATAGGTCACCCCTATGATCTCTTATACAAAAAATATAGGAAGTAGGCCCAGGATTTCCTCTGCTAGTCCCATTTGTGTTACATTTTTATTGTCCCACAGATGGAAGGATCCATATAACTGTCAGGTAATAGATATGTGGTTTAACTCCCCTATACTTTGATAACATCCTCCCAAGCTAAGTTCAACATCTTTATTTTAGGATATAATTTCCTAATTAGATAATGAATGTTAGCCTGTATATTATGAATCGTGGTATTAATGGAAGTATCCCCCCATGTCTTCTATTGTTCCTTCTCTTCCACAGTTCCCAGCAAATCAAAGATAGTATTGCATTATACACCTATTGTTATCTTTGTGATTCTCCCCTACACCACCACTCCTTGATCATTGATTGGTGATTACTCTCTTCCACTCTAATACCTGCTGACATTGCAAAAAATCTCCATATCTCTTTAGATGTTGGAGCTGCGAAGAAAATGTGCTTCATAGTTTCCCCCCTTCACAATATTGGCACTGTGATGCCAATAAATGTTCATTCTTTTTAGGTTGTCTTCTGTTGCCACTCTTCCTTTTCATGCCTTCTAAAAGAAAACATTGATCTTGAAAGGTAATCCTTTAATCCATAATAACTTCTCCAACTCCTTTTTCTCCTTCTTAGTTCTTACTGTTTCCCAAGTTGTTTTAAATGAAAATATCTCAGATGAGCTGCCCATTCACCATGATTTGTCTTGGACATCTTCTATGTTAAGTGGCTTAATACTCTCACAAATTAAATCCACAACTTTTGGATCTGTTAAGTATGTGCCCAACCTTTGTCTATCCCATGCACCCCCCAAGATAAAGTCTATTATCTCTACTTTCTCCTCTGAGCTGTTGTGTGGGTCTATGAAATATAATGCCCCCAACTTAGTCTAGTTATCAAACCAGAAGTTAGATTTTCTAGACTTGAGTTGCCACCAAATGTTATGCCCTACCACATCTCTTATCTGAACTATCTTTCTCCAAACATGTGAAGCACCAATCCCATAAACAATCACAGGATGAAATCTTTTACAATACTTATTCCATATATATGTATCCCATAGTGAGCCAGTGTTGGTTCTGAAATTCCACCATAGTTTTGCAAATAAGGCATCTACTATATGGTGTAAATAGTGTGGGAGTTCGGTTCGGTGTTGTTGAAATTCGGTTTGATTTTTTGGTGTTTGATTTTTTATAAATGACCACCATAATCTGCACCAAACTAGATCGATTCGGTTCAATTTTTTCAACTTCGGTTCGATTTATTTCAGTGTTTCTAAAATAATTTTTCAATATTAAGTAAAAATAAAATAAAAATAATTTAATCATTATTAAAAGTATGTAATAAATTACTTCAATATTTTAATATTATATACTTTATAGATAATTATAAATTCATAGCATCACCATCTACAAACAAAATTAAAAAAATCAACTTACTTAATACAGAGGTTAAATTAAAACATTATTAAGTGTAGATGACTTACTAACTAACGGGAACTACAAAGGATTCTTTAAAATCATGCAACCGTTAAAAACAACAATCAAAAATATGACAAAAGCACACTATCTAAATGATTTTCTTTCATAATGACTAAATCTCTTTCCAATGGCTAAAATTAGGTTGGGCTTGAGTTAACATTTAAATATAAAATTTTAGAAGTATTAAATTATTAATATAACAAAACTTCAGTTTTTGGTGCACCACGGTTTCGAGACCCTTACACCAAGAATCGAATCGTAGAACTGAAGTTTTCGAAAAAAAGAACCGAAATAGAATTGAAGAATCGAAAAATCAACATCTAAAAATCAAATTAGTTTGGTTCGATTTGATTTTTTAATTTTTTGATTTTTTTGCCCACCTCTAGGTGTAAAGATTTGAACCCTATACCTCCTTCATCCTGTGGTAAACATAGAGTATCCCATGCAACCCATTGCTTTTCTTTTACTTTTTCATTATTGCTCCAGAAGAATTTGGCAATAATAGTATGTATGAAATCAACTACACCTTTTGGTGGGTTCATCACAGACAATTGATATATTGGTAGGGATTGTAACACATGTTTGACCAATATATACTTCCCCCTGCTGATAATACCTTACGTTTCCATGAACAAACCTTGGCAGCCACCTTCTTAGTCAATCCTTCAAAGCACTCCTTTTTCTTCCTTCCATAGAAAATTGGACACCCTAGATAGGTGAAAGGAAAGGATCTCTGTCCAATTCCTGCCCATCTTCTTAGCTTCTGACCCACAGCTCTTGGAACCTTATCATATAGGTAGAAAAAGCTTTTGTCCAAATTTATCAATTGACCAAAAACCTTTTCATAACATCTTAATACATCCATCATCATCCTAACTGATTTTCTATTGGCAGAGTAGAAAAGAATTTTATCATCTGCATAATACACATGATTAACTTTCTCACTCCACCTTGGTAATCTATAACTAATGAAGTTGTCTTTTTCATTCAATAGATTTAGTGATATGGACAGTAACTCTGCCCCAATTATAAAAAGGAATAAGGAATAGAGGATCATCTTGCTTCACCCCCTAGTAGAAGGAAAGAAACCATAAGATTGTCCATTTATGAGAATAAAATATCAATTGTTAGAGAGGATTCTCCACACCATGTCAATTATTCTTTCTCCAAATTCGAATCTTCTTATGACTTTGGTTAGGAATACCCATGATATTCTATCATAGGCCTTATTCATGTCTAACTTGACCACCACATTAATATTTTTGGCCCTCTTGTTGATGTCTCTCATAATTTTCTAAGTTAGCAATACATTCTCAAAAATATTTCTTCCCTTCGTGAACCCTGTTTGGTTGGAGGAAATTATCTTGTGCAACACCTTGCCAATTCTATCTTATAGTACCTTTGATATTATTTTGTTCATAAATGTACTCAAGCTTATTAGCCTCAAATCATCAAAAGACTTAACCACCTCCTTCTCTAGTATTAGAACCAAAGTAGTATAGGTGATGTACCTTGGTAGTTCAGCCCCCCAAAAGAATAGCAGTACTTCTTGAATTACCTTATGTTTCACTATATCTCAGCAACTCTGGAAGAAGACCCCTGAGAACCCATCTATCTCACTTGCACAGTTCTTATTGAGGACAAAAACTACTGCCCTAATCTCTGCTTCATATGGCTATTTTTCCATATCATTTCTGTCCTCCTCTGAGAGAATTTTAGGAATGCAGTCTAATGCCTCAAAGTTCTGCTAATGATTGGCTTCTATAAATTTATTTTGGAAGATCCTAACTGCCTTTGACCTATTTCCTGATCAGTAGTCAGTTCACTCCTTTGATCATCTTCTATGTTCTTGATCCAGAGTTTTTTCCTTTTTTCATTCACATGAGCATGAAAGAACTTTGTATTTCTATCACCTTCCTTGAACCAGTGCATGTTTGCTTTTATTTTCAAAAGTCCTCTTCATATTTTTGATACTTCCTCAACTCAACTACAACCTTCCTCAAATTAGCCCTATTCACCTCTATAGGATCCAATTCTAATTGCAACTCTTTTACCTTTATCACATCCTCCATAGTGGCAATTTGCTGAAATACATTGCTAAATATTGCTTTACTCTATGTACCCAGACACCTTTTTACACTCTTCAGTTTCTCATTTAGAACCCTGAAAGGTTCCCCCTCCACAGGCACCTCCCAAGCCTTCTGGACCACCTAAATGAGTGATAAATGCATCAAAAATTAAGAAATCTGAATGGCTTCTTCACTGTTGTCTGCCAAGTCTTACATGTCACATATAGTGGAGCATGGTCTGATCCATTCCTGATTAGATGAGTCACTTCACTTTGATTACATTTAGCCCAGAACAACTCATTGCCAAATACCCTATCTAACCTCTCAAAGATGTTGTTTTCACCAGTTCTACTATTCCACCAAGTGTACAGGCTCCGAGAAAAAGGAAGTTCTGTAATTCCAAAATCTCTAATACACTGGGCAAATCTGCAGCCTCCATTTGACTAACTGGAAGACCCCCAGCTTCTCAGTATAATGAAAGACCACATTGAAATCACCCCTACTAACCATAGAATATTGATGTCTTTTGCTACCCATGTAATGTCTTCCCACAATTTAAATCTCTCTAACGCATTACATCTGGCATAGACAGCTGTGACCATAACTTATTGTTAAGTTGTTGCATGTGCGAATTTTACAGAGATTTACTGGATAGTGTCTGATATGATCTCTCCCTTCCAGTCCTTACTCCAAAACAACCAAATCTTCCCTGAGCAATTCACCTTAGCATTCTCTATTCTGATTCTTCTTCTATAATTGTCTATCTCTTGAGGCCCTCTAAAAGGCTCAAAAAAGACTATAAAAGAGTAATGATGTCTTTACTTAAGATCAATAGCTTTCTCAAATACATTTTGAGAATATACTGACCTAATGTTCCAAAATATAATATTGTGCAGCATCATTTACTACCAGATGGCCTTACTGATGTACTCCTTATTTGAATTTGACTATTCTTTGATGTAGCATGTCCGCCTTTCCTTTTTTTCGATATTCTAAGGTGAAAGGTCTCCACTTTTATAAATATCTTTAATATTTGGCTGTAAGTCTTCCTCCCCTTCAATATCATCACTAACTCTTTCTTTTGACAGTGTTTGGGTGTCCTCTACATTGCCCCTCTGATCTGTGTTAATGATAGTGTAGTCCTCCTTCCACTTGTCTATATTTATTGCATTAGCCTGCGATTGTACCTCCTCCTTTCTCTTGTCTATCTCCATCACTCTTCCCTTGTGGGTGTCATTTTTCCTTGCTATTGAACGGTGGTCTTCCTCACTACCTGTGTTGAGATTACTGGCTTTCACCTCCCCCTTATCATCTACTGGCTTCGTATTATCACCTAATTTATGTTTTGTGTTGACTTTGTTGGGCTGCTCTCCTGTACCCTGTCCCTTTCCTCTCTCCCATCCCCCACTTTCTGTTGCATGACTATCTTATTCCTATTGTTCTTCCCAAAATTCTCCTCTACCCACTTTGTGGTATTGACTTTATTTTGCATGTCCTTTTGTCCATGCTCTACCACTTACACTCCTGTTTTGCAGTTGTGGGTGGTGTAAAATCCTCCTTCTGCCCCTCCAATAGCTGAAACTTATTGGAGGTATTCACCTGGTCCGCCTTGGATTTAGGATCCCATCTAGTGATAACATCCTTATTCATCCCCCTTGCCTTATTTGGATCATTCATCCCTTTTCCTTTCTACACCTACTCCTCCTTGTCGGCGTTCTGGTTCCACTGTTTTGGTTTGTTTTCATCCTTATCCTTGTTGACTTTATTGTCTTCTTGCTTTTTCTTTTCTCTATCAAACAACTTAGGATGAAGCACATAATAATTATCTTCATTATGGCCCTGCAATTTACATGTGCAGTAATACTTAGGTAAATAATAATATTTTATTTGTATCTATTTAGATATAACTTCTCCACTCTTCTTCTTTATATCCGTATTAATTCTCTTTGGTAATTCCTTTAACTGGTCCATCTCTACCTTCACCCTAGCACAACTAGGTCTGATTTTATTGGTTGTAGTCATACCCACCTGCAAAGATTTTTCAACTGCTGCTGCAAGCGAAAATATTGCTTCTCTTCCAGAAAAATTAAGCGATAGCGATGGCAAAGAGATCCAGGCCACGATAATCATAGTCTCTGCTGCTGGATCAAATATGGGGTCCCACTTCAATATTTACATTGGATAGTTTCAGTTCTTGTGAGCAATATAAAAAATTAGTTTAGACAACAGATGTACATAATCTTCCATGTGTGAAACCCTGATTAGGATATATCTATTGTTTAAAAGCCCTATGTTAACTTCTCCTTTAAGCTCACATTATAAAGGTATTAATCTCCTTAAATCATGAATAGCTGGCTATCCATAAGAGAATTTTTCTATCACTGAAAATTGTAGTTGTTTGTTAATGATCATCTGTGATACGTCTTTTTGTTCCCAAATCATTCTCGGCTCCACATGCAGATACGTAACTTGTTTTACTGGGATCGAGACCTGTTGTACCTTCTGATCATGCACTACATCCGCGTAACTTCTCTTCCCTTCTTGACGAGGGGAAGTAGAGTCATTCGATGGTCCAACAGCCACTATTGGCGGCTGCCCACCGGCCATATTGGCCATCTTCTAATGAAACTAAGGTTTTTAATGGCTTTGGTTCGTAGAAAGAAATTCCCGAAAGATGTCTTGCCTTCAATACTTTTATGTGGTAATTTAATTTTCACCATTTCATAACTATCACATTCACTTTAAAGAATAGAGCATTTTAATGAAACATATTTTATGACTTTTCATCGAAAGCACATTATTTTGCTTTTGTTCTTATTATATCATTCATATGGTAAATTGGGACTTGAACTCAACGTCTTACATCATAAATTGATGGGAGCTTGAACCCAACATCTTTAACTGTGATATATTCATATTTTCATAATTTCATCAAGATAATGATACAAAAATATCATAACTTCAATACGGTTTTATTTTGATACTTTATTTTCATCTTAATGGTGTCTTTAATACCCATATATAGCATCCAACACCCATCTTTTGATGCTTTATTTTCATCTCAATGGTGTCTTCAAGACTCATAGCATTCAACACCCATAAGGATAGCTCTTGCCCAAACTATGAAGGCCAACAAACTCAAGTTTCTCAAGGTTAGTCATATTAATAAAGATAAAACAAACAAATAAATAAATAAATAAACAATACCTTAGCCATGAAACTTAACCTTCATTAGCTTTGAAACTTAACCTACATTTTTTAAGATGGTAGAGTCTCGTGTTCATAATTATTATAAAACTGTATAGAATAATACAAAAAATAAAGTAGGAGAGAATAAAGAAGATTTCTTATTGCTTTTGAATAATATTCAGATGTATATTACAATACTAGTTTAGTGTACATGTATTGCACGTGTGTGTCATGTTAATATTATTAAATTGAATACTATAAATATTTAAAAAATATTTCTAAGGACCTTCATTTTTTAAAGTAATATTAATTTAGTATATGTGTATTGAATGTGTATCATGCGTTTATATTAATTTAGTATAATAAAAATATATATATAAAAAAATAAGCTATCTCTACTTTAACATTTTCCTCCTACAAAAGGATAAAAATATATATATAAAAAAATAAGCTATCTCTACTTTAACATTTTCCTCCTACAAAAGGATAAATTATTAAAGACACTTTTGTCATTATAAGACTCAAAAAATTAAACTGCATAAATTTATTTTCAATCTATATTTTTTTCACTTTTGACGAATACTCATGTAATAAAGTTAACTTTAATTTTTGTGTAGTTAACTTTTTTTTATTAACATATTTTCTATATAGCATAAAAATAATATAATTCTTTAAATAACAATTTCTTATTGACAGAGATAAATAAATTTTTAATTATTATTGATCTATAGTTTTTTTCTTAATATAGGCAAATTATAGACTATTTCAATATATTCTTAGTATATTCCTATTCGAACAATATAAATTTATAATAAATAATGCAAAAATTTAAAAAAATGATACTGTTAAATATATTTAAGTATTATTATTTGTATTAGTCTAATATTAGGAATAATTTTTTTTTCAAAGAATTATTGATTTCTATTAGTAAGTTTGTTCTTACTAAAAATAATAAAATGATATTGGATATTGCTTACTTTCTCCAAGCATGAGTGTTACTTCGAACAATTGTCTTCCTTTATTTATGTGATATTTTTTTTACGAGCTTTGAGTTAGAAACATAAAATTAATTTGTTAAGGGAAATTCAAGTATGTATAGTTATTTAAAAATTAAATAATTATTTGTAATAAGATAGATATTTCAATAATAAAATATTATTAATT
>JAOTQJ010112021.1:0-11025 GCA_025642045.1 Solanum sejunctum | reverse complement strand
TTCCCATACAAAATAAAAAAATAAAAAAATATTTTTTATAAAAATTTTAAATTTTAATTTTTTACTCCACCTTAAGCCCCCATCTCCCCAACCAGCTCCCGCCACAGCCCCACCCCCACCTGCACTCCCATACAACAAAGATTGAAATGTATATTTACAAAAAATTCAAATATTAAAAATTTTAATTTTATAAAAAAATTAAATTTTAAAGATTTTAATTTTTTTACTCCACTTTGGGCCTTATCTCCAACCCCACTACTAACCCCATGCCTTTACCATCCCACCTCCCAAAATAAAATTTAAGTATTTATTTTTTAAAAAATATTTCAAATTCTTTAATGTCAAAAACTAGAAAAAAATTCTTGAAGATTAGTATTAAAAAGAAAAAAAAGTTGTATTTTAATTTGAAAAATAACAGTGTATATATAAAGGGATGTAATAGAGGTAAAAATGACAAATTCGACTATTTTTACCGTTGAAAGACTCTCAAATACTGCATATACAAGCTCCTTTTCGCATGTAAGACGCGTGCTTTGCCATATCACCGCCTTGTGTTTAAATGTTAAAGAATGAACAGGTTGGAATGTCTATTTGTGCACTTTAAAAATTTGAATTCTAACTTAAAATTTTGTTGAAAATTAAGAGATCAATTTATGTATTGTGCAATATTTCAGCTCTAATGGTGGTTCTTTGAATTTTAAACCAAGATTTCAAGTTTTCTTCACTGTTATTCACATCACAACTTCCAAATCAGTCAATACCATCGATTTCAGGTATAAACGTCCATACCCAATCGATTATCTTCAGCCATTTTTATATCTCTTAAGAGGCTTTCGCCAAGTGAGATTTAGCTACCATCCATGAAGAAAATTTCAAAATGGGAAATCGAAACTTAGACCCAAGCTTTAAACAATGGTGTATTATGAAGTCTTTCACCAAAAAATGTTCTAATTTATTATCTGAATTTCAATTCCAACCATAAAATATCCACCAAATTAAAGTTACAGTTTCCAATTGTGCCTTACCAACTCAAGTTTACAGCATCCGATTTTGTCTTACCAAATTCGTGCCCTTGAAATCGCACTAGAGGCAGCTTGTACTTTTGTTGATTCTCTGGTATGCAGTAGAAAACACCATCTCGGGGACTTCGTTTTCATCTACATAGAGTACGAGTATATGATACAAGTTTTACTATAAAAATTTGATAAGAGCTTAGGTCTTACATTTCATCTGTTGATATAAATATGCCTTAAATGCAATAATGTGCAAAGACAGTGCGCCGATCGTATTGGTTGCTTTGTGAGGGGAAAGCTATAAACATATTTCTTTCAATTTTTCAAGGAAATAGCTTGAATTTCATTTTATTTTTATAATTGAAAAATCCGTGAGCACCAGTGGTGGTGCATGGTCTGATGGATAATGAGACTTCAAAAATAACCTCTCTATTTGTATAAGATAGTGTTAAAGTTTGCGTATATTTTACTCTCTTCATACCCAACTTGTGAGATTTCACTAGGTATGTTGTTGTATTAAATTCTGAACTCAAAATCTTATACTCCCTCTATCTCATTTTAATTGAATTTGTGAGTCAATGCATATATATTAAGAAACTCATTCAAATTTTAATCATACTTTTCCCCTTTACCCTTTGTGGAGTCATGAGTATGTAGTGTAACTTGTCTCTTAGAAATATAAAACTTCAATAAATGAAAGACAAATATAGAAAAAGTTATAAACATTCATCTTGAACTTTGAATAATTTAATTATTTTGGACCTTGAAAAAATTCTCAAAAATTTAATTAATTTGAAACAGAGGGAGTAAAAAAGAATAGAGAAAAGTTGGTGAACCTAGTGAAGAACCTATAACTACAAGGTCATCCAAATTCAATAGCTTTGGCTTAAACTTATATATGTGTTAAAAAAATACTCAAAAATTTAGTACAAATAATAGATTTTGAAATCTAGTATCTTAGATAGGACATGATAAAATTTAAATATAAAATAATAAAATTTAAATTTTGAATTTTGAATTCAACTCTGAACCTTTAACATGTTACCAGTGAAGTCAGTAGCCAGCTTTCCATTACAGAATCTTACAGTAGGTCTGTGAGTAAAAAAATCCCTTCCATAAGGAAGAAAATTAGCTTTGATAAGAGTACTTAAATTGTTATTATTTCCGACATCAACTACAGAGTCTCCAAATATGTTCAATGCTGGAACTAGAGGATCTCCATTTGCTACATTAAAAACCACAAGAAAAAATACAACACATTTTAAGAACCTCATTTTTTTTTTCTAATTGAAATTTTGTTTTGTTTTTCTCTGTGTGTTTTGGTGGGGGGTGTTGGAGAATTTAAGGAGAATTGTAGTAAAGTAAAGGTCAAAAAGTGAAATAACAGATGGATCGGATAGAAAGTGCATTGTTTTTCATGTGGTATGGGGGCATGTTTGGCACCTCCTAATAATGGTATATTGACATTATTAGGGTAATATACTCACTCCGTTACATATTACTTAGCCTTTGTTAATGTGATGATGTTTTAAGAGAAATTTTATTTAGAGGTATAATTATTAAATTAATTTTATTAATAATACTTTGAAATTATAAGATATTATAATTAATTTTTTTAAGTGACTTATAAGTTACTTTTTTTGTCTCATATTATAATATGAGCATTTTTCTGTAAATATTTGTCTATATTTCATGATCACTTATTAAATTAACATAGAATTAATTAATTTTTTTTATTTTACCCTTACCATTAATATGATCTTTAGAAATTTAAATAAATTTATATACTCAATAATTTAATGTACATTGATATAAACAAAAAGCAAAATAATGAGATTGATTAGTGTATTAATGATTTTTAAATCACCATATAAAATAGAAAGTAACTATATGAGACGGAGAAAGTAAAATTCATAAAGTGAGGCTCTCCAACTTTTGACTTGTAATATATACTTTTTCAACTTTAAAAAGTGCTTAAAAATATTTCTTTTATATTTACCTAGACACTTTCAAAAAAAAAAAAGAAGTTTAAACGTCAAAAACTTCTAAAAATTAAGTTAATATAATTCAAGATCCTACTTAAATTTGACTACTCATATTTTATGTAGTTATTTAATACTAAGAACACATTTGGTGAATGAATAAAGAGAAATGATCCTAGAATAAATTTTAGTATCCCCTTGATTACTCTCTTGTTTTGCTAGAGAGTTTGGATAACTTATCCCAAGATTAATAATTATTTCATCATTTTTTTCAATTGTCATGTTATTTTTTCCGAAAGTCAGTTTGACTAATTTTCAAAGTTAAGTTAGATTACATCAATTGAACATTTTAAAATAAAAATTAGATATTTAAAAACTATACTATGCTTAGAAAATATTTGGTTTGAACTAAAAATAATTATGCTAAAATTAATTATATATTGAAATTACTTATTCTGATATTATTTCTTCACTATAAGAAAAATAACCTTTATGGAAGGGAAATCTGGTCCCTAAAAGTTCAAATCTAGTCCCTAATGAGTAATTTGCGACCAGAAAAGGCTGGTCATCTCTCGTCGCAGATGCTTCCACCGTTATTGGTCAATATGGAAGAGTAGAAAATACTGGTTCCTAAATGGTTTTGGAGATGGGAAAAAACCTGGTCGTTATATCCTTTTAGAGACTAGAAATTTGCTCTCAAATAGACCACTGATATATTGATATTCAGGTCGTTAAGCATCTTTTACGACCTTCGACAACCAGTCCTAGTAAACCTTTAAAGAGGAGCATGAGTTGGTCCTAGAATAACATTAGAGACGATTAAGAATCTGGTTCTAGAATAGATCAAGCTACCATATCAAGAATAACTTCAAAGACGAACAATAAGCTCGTCCTAAAATGGCTTTACAAATGATCACAAAACCTCTGGTCCTAGATTGACCTTAGAAATGGCCAATAATTCTTGTGTCTAATTTACCATCAAGGATCGTAAAACCATTGATATCACAAGAATATAAATTCATCAGCAAATATTATATTACTACTAAAATCATTATACAAAAAGTATGTAGAGAATGGGACAGGAAAATAGAGAAAAAAGAGTGCTATTGATTACTATAAATCTGTAAATACATCCCATGATGTTATTTTCAATTTGCTCAACAAAAAAACTTAGATAACATTCAAAGTTTTGCATAATATTCATCAAAATTAATGTTTACAGTTACTGAATCTTCTAATATTGTATCTTCACTGAAGAAAGATCAGAAGTTGGGCAGAAAACTTCAACATTCAGTCCTTGCCAAGAGATCCAGAAACATCAACAAAAACTGCAAGAAATAAGAAAAATCTATTAGAAAAATGTTGGAATACATTAATCAAGAGTCCAACATATATTTTGAAGAACCAAAACTAAATAACATTTGGTACAAAATAGAGATAAGTGGACTAAACGGGGCAGAAAATGCAACAATAGTGAAACTGCCAGTAAAACTTGCAACTGAACAAAAAAATTTAAAAAGTTTAATAATGTTTGATTTATTGTGTTAAAAATAATATGCTTTACATAATTTCTAAGAATAAGTTGTTGATTTTTTTTTTTAAAAAAAAAATCCTCCCTCCATATGCACAAAGGATGTCAAAAATGATATATAAAAAAGTATTTGAGAGGTTTTTTAATCCTTATAATTAATTTATTATCTCAAAATAAATTATGTCAGAATTATTATATTACCCATAGACAGGGATTACTTATCTAAGTACTAATTTTTCTATTCCTTTTAATTGTCATAATTTTCTTTTGAGAGTCAAACATATGAATTTCGACTAAAATCTTAAAATATTTTTATCATATGCTCATAACGCGTCTTCTCATGCTCTGTTTGTGAATCCGAGATCGGTTTGCAATCAATACAAAAAAATTGAGTGGGAAAATGATCTTAACCCGATTTTAGAGCAGTCGAGTCAAAATTTTTTTTTTCGTAATTAAAATCGAACCAATGTGAGTACGCATCCAGGGCGCAATGCGTCTGGGACGCAGACTTACATTTGGTGATATTTTTTCGTCGACGCATTCTGATAATTTAGCAAAATATACATGTCTGCGCCCCAGGCGCGACGAGAACATGGTATTACCGGGTGAAATTTCTCTTTTTATTTCTAAGAAAGGGTAGTTTTAACTTTTCACACCCTTTTTATGCCTAAAGTACGATGGTTTTCACCCAATTAATTCCTAAAACATACTATTTCACCTCATTAACATTTGAGAAAGCTTTCAAGAACTTGAGAAAAGTTTAAGAAAGGATCAACTTGAGAAAGGTTTAAGACATTAAAGGCTAAGTTGGGGTAAGTCCCAAAAGATCAAAGAGATATTTTGAAAACTCCTACTCTTTTAGTTATGAGCATTACAAAAGTTATTTTGGGAGTAGTATTGAGCACCGATATGAGTGAGAGTAATAATAATAACTTGAACTCATAAACTACGTAGCCAACATAGGATAGGATTGCACCAAGGTACAACTCCTCACTTGCCACTGAGATGGCTCAGTTTTGGGATGGATGCACTCCCCTAGTTTTTGTTCCCTACCCTGACAAAATGTTGGATGGTTTTGGCAGCGTCGGCAAGATGATGTATCACCACAAAACTCATAGTGGTGGTTGTCAGTTAGAGAGACTCCCCAAGTTAAAGCACGTTAGTTTTACATACAAACTTTTAGCATATGTTCTATTTTCAGCATGTATTGTATTTATTACTTATGCTACTTGTTTTGAGATATATTTTAGTTACTTTGAACATATTGCAGTACCCTGAGTTTTCGTTTTGTCCATTTTACATATTGTACAATCCACATACTAATGTCCTTAGGACCTGCATCATTTTATAATGCAGACGCAGGTGATAAAGTCCTTCAGCAGACGCTCCATTGAGGACTAGACATCCATCCAGCTATTTGGTGAGGGTTTGTGTTTGTTGTAGCTCACCCTTACTTAGATTACTTCCCTGAACTAACCTCCTCTACCACATTTCTATATGCCATTAGGATTAGTCAATCTACATAATCCGTAATCATGAACCCAACTTTGAACTAAGGAAAGATGCGTCTGTATTCACTTTTATTTAGAATAAGCAACGACTGAGCTACCAAGGAAGCCGGTATAAACAAGCAATAGGCTTTTGGGGTTAGCTCACCCTCGCGAGATCTATCTAATTCACTAATTTGGTTGAAGATACCTTTTCTCAGTCAGAGGCCGAAGTCATTACTTATGGTTTTTTTCTCTCTAGTATTCTATTTTTAATTTTGGCTACCGTCAGCCTGTCTAGGTAATGATTTCAGACTATTCTAGTAAGAGGTTCCATGGATTATATTACAAGTGTTTCAGTTCTTGTTTTCGGATGTTATTGATATACTTCTTATTAGATTGTTCAGACTATTAAAGTTTTTTTCTTATATCTTATCTATGCCATTGTTAATTTATTTAAGTCTTCTGCTGAGTAAAGTAGTCAAGCCAAGTAGTTCTCTTCAGACTAGAGATGGATTCCAAGTGTCGGCCATGTCTAGGGTGTGAACTCGAGGCATGACAAACTTGGTATCAAAGCATAGAGTTAAAGAGTCCTAAGGATTCTATGGAACTGTGTCTAGTAGAGTCTATATTATGGGTGTGAAGCATGCCACATCTATAAGGGAGGCTACAGGACATTAGGAAGTGTCACTATCATTTGTTATTCCCTTTCATGCTTCAGAGTTTACCTCTGCTAAGTCCCTTCTAACTCATGCGTTCACGCCTTTCTTTTTGCAAATCATGCCTCCACGTAGAGCTGTTAAACCAGCAAGGGGTAGGGGGCTCCCAACTAGGCAAAATGTAAACCAGCCTAGCCCAATTCCTGAGGGACCTAGAGGTCCAAATGTGCTTGTTGACCAACCACTGCAAGCAGACATCTCGAATGCTGAGCTCTGCCAGACCATCCATTCTTTGGCACAGACGGTCATTACATAGGTAGGTCGATAGGGAGATGGTAGGAATGATGGTTCATATACTATCAGGGTTCATGAGTTTCTGAGGATGAACCCACCTGAGTTCACGGGGTCTAATATAAAGGAGGATCTTGAGAACTTTATTGAGGAGATCTAGAAAGTATTTCATGTTGGCATGCATGTGAAGTTGAGCAGGTTGAGTTGGATACCTACCAGCTCAAACGAGTAGCTAGACTTGAGTTTGATCAGTGGAAAGGAGGCAGAGCAGAAGGGGCACCAACTTTGAGTTGGGCTGTGTTTGAGGAGGCCTTTCTAGGACAGTACTTTAGTAGAGAGTTGAGGCAGTCTAAGGTGAGGGAATTTCTGAATCTGAAGCGGGAGAATATGAGTGTGTGGGATTGCAGCCTCAAATTTACTTAGTTATTCCATTATACTCTAACTATGGTGGCAGATATTCATACTAGGATGGACCTGTTTGTGTCAAGGTTCTTTCGAATGACCAAGAGGAAGGGCAGGAATGTTATGCTGATTGGGGATATGGACATAGCTAGCTTGATGACTTATATACAATAGGTAGAGGAGGAAAAAATGCAGGATAGGGAGGAGTTTAGGAGTAAGAGGGCCAAGACATCAGGCTAGGAGATAGGTGAAAGGAGGGTTGGAAATGGCAATCACTCATCCTTTAAGCCTAAGATATCTGGACCGACACCCTTATCTGCTAGTGCACCTGCATCGAGGGTTAGTAATAAGAAGGAATCACAAAAATGCAGGCTTTAGGGCAGCCATTTACAGGGTAGCATAGCTCAAGGATCGACTCGTTACCCCATTTGTGGCAAGTATGGCAGTTTTCATCGAGAAGAGTGCCTTATGGGCAAATATAGTCAGGTGGGACACTTCTTGAAGGAATTTCCTATAGAAAGGCAGAACACGAGAGATAACAGATCACAATCAATTTCTTCAGCACCACAGGATAAGCCAATTCACAGGGGTACTACATCTAGAGCAAGCGGGGGCACAAACCGCTTATATGCCATGGCCACTAGACAGGAGCAGGAGAACTCACCAAATGTGGTTACCGGTATGCTCAAAGTCTTTACTTATGATGTATATGCATTTTAGACCCAGGTGACATATTGTTGTTTTTGACTCCCTATGTAGCTATGAAGTTTGGGATCAATCCAGAATGTCTTTTGAGCCTTTCAGTGTTTCCACCCTTACTGGAGAGTCTATCCTAGTCCAAAGAATTTATTGGAGCTATCTAGTATTAGTTTATTATAAAAATATTGTAGGTGATTTGATTGAGTTAGACATGATAGATTTTGACATCATTCTAGGGATGGACTGGCTTTATGCTGCTTATGCCTCCATAGATTGTAGAACTAGAGTGGTCAAATTTTAGTTTCCTAATGAGTCAGTCTTAGAGTAGAGGGGTATCTCAGTTTTTACTAAGGGTCAGTTTGTCTCATATATCAAAGTCAGAAAGTTAATTTCCAAAGTGTGCATATACCACCTAGTAAGAGTCAAGGATTCTAGTGTTGAGGCACCATCTCTTCAGTCTGTCCTAGTTATGAATGAGTTCCCAGAAGTCTTCCTGAGGATCTTCTCGGAGTTTCTCTTAACAGGGAGATAGACTTTGGGATAGATACCCTCCTAGATACTCAGCCCATATCTATTCCTCCATATGGTATGGCTTCTTCAGGGCTAAAATATTTGAAAATGCAACTGAAAGACCTCCTTGATAAGGGTTTCATTAGAGCAAGCATCTCACCTTTGGGTGCTCCAATTCTCTTCGTGCGCAAAAATGACAATTCTCTTAGAATGTGCATAGATTATCGTCACTTGAATAAGCTCACCATAAAGAACAAGTATCCTCTTCCCAGAACTGATGATCTAGTCGACCAACTCCAGGATGCTACTTATTTCTCCAAAATAGACGTCAGATCTGGGTACTATCATCTTAAGGATAGAGAAAGAGACATCCCTAAGACAACTTTCAGAACCTGCTATTGTCATTATGAGTTTTTGGTCATGTCATTTGGGCTGACAAATGGACCAACAACTTTCATGGATCTTATGAATAGGGTGTTGAGGTCATATCTAGATATGTTCATCATTGTGTTCATAGATGACATCCTGATCTACTCTTGTAACAAGGAGGAACATGCTAACCATCTTCGAATTATCCTTCAGACCCTTGAGGACCAGTAGTTGTATGCCAAATTCTAGTTAGCAATCTGTGGCATTTTTGGGTCATATTTTGTCTAGTGAAGACATTCAAATTGATTCCCAAGAGATTGAGGCATTAAAGAGTTGGCCAAGGCGCACAACTCCAATGGAAATAAGGAGTTTATTGGGCTTGGCAGGTTACTACAAATGTTTTGTAGAGGGGTTTTCTTCTATCTTAGCTCCCTTGACTAAGCTAACTCAAAAGAAGGTTAAGTTCGTATTGTCAGAAGTTTATGAGAAAAGTTTCCAAGTGTTGAAAACTAAGATGACTATAGCCCCAGTCTTGTCCCTACCCGAGGGAGCCGATGACTTTGTGGTCTACTATGATGCTTCCATAGTTGGGTCAGGATGCGTATTAATACGAAGAACTAAGGTGATAACATATGCCTCTAGATAACTTAAGATCCATAAGAAGAACTACCCCACCCAAGATCTTGAGCTTCTTGCTTATGGTGTTTGCTCTAAAAATCTGAAGACACTATCTCTACAGTGGACATATAGATGTATTTATAGACCACAAAAGCTTACAGTACGTATTCAGCCAGAAGGAGCTAAATTTGAGGCAGAGGAGAAGGTTGGACCTGTTGAAAGACTATGACATGAGCATCCTCTCTCACCTAGGTAAAGCTAATGTATATGACATGAGCATCCTCTATCACCCAGGTAAAGCTAATGTAGTTGGTGATGCTCTTAGCAGGTTGACCATGGGGAGCACAGCACACATTGAGGATGAAAAGAAAGAATTGGTTAAAGAAGTGCACAGACTAGCCCGTTTGGGGTACAAATTGAAGATTCCGACGTGGGTTGTTGATGATATTCACGCTCAAATAAGAAAGCGGTCGTAGTCAGCAATTAACCTGACAAAATGGTTAGGGTCGTATCCACAGGGAATACAGGTCTTAATTACAAGAATCCACTACTAATCATTTCAAGCAGAAATAACTAAAATCTCTAAATGAGGGGGGAGGGGGGTTGTGATTCAAAAACAAAGTAAATAAACACTAAACTATGATGCTAGAAAACACTCAATTTTAGGGAAAACTTGGGAATTATATTCACCATGGTCATTGACTCAATTACCCTTGTAACGTAGCTACAATTGAAAATTTGCTTGCACGATGGTTACTTAGGTTCTTCCGGCCCTCTTGTGAAAGTGAAGGTCGAATTTCACCATGGCGCTTAGTCAGCCACCATGGAATGCCAACTGTTCCAGTCAACCTTCCCTGATTAGACGAGAACACATCAATCGAATCCTGTCATCTATGTCACGACCTAACCCTGGGGCCGTGATTGGTGCCGATAGGGCACCCAAACATACACTATACCGAATTTCCATTCACAACAGCTAAGGAATTTTTTGAAATTTTGATAGAGTTTCCTCTATTTGACTAGCCTCACCTGCAAACGGCAAACCCAGTAGTACCGAACATCACTATAAGTTCATATATATACATATCCGAGCCGACAAGGTCACCGCTGCGGCAGAGCCGCTTAACAAACATATCATACAAACGAGATCATACCAACATAATTTTCCACACCCACATGTATCCATAGACCTCTATGCACAGAAACCGAATCACAAGACGGGACAGGGCCCAATCATACCCTCGAATATATATATATAAATGCAAAATACAAAATGTACATGTACAAATATATACCAAACAATCTGCTCCTGATGCAAGGGAGCACTTCAATGGTACACGGAAGTCCTAAGAAGATGGCCCTCTAACCTGTTCGTCTGTACCTGCGGCATGAACGCAGCCCCCGAAAAGAGAGGGTCAGTACGAAATACGTACCAAGTATGTAAAGCGGAAAGCCCAAAATGTA
>JAOTQJ010112010.1:0-11026 GCA_025642045.1 Solanum sejunctum | reverse complement strand
ATCGCCCCCTTTTAGAGATTGTAGTTATAAATACTAGGAATGATTTGTCGTGAAATACTATAGTCAAGCCCTGCATTCTCTGTGGATTCGACCGTAACCTCAATTACATTATTTACTAATAGTCATCGCTTTCTTGTTGGAGCGTGACCATTATCGTGCGTTCTTAACTCCTGGGGCATAGCTCAATCTAATATCAATCAATCGAGGATCATAAATCGATCATACAATCTTCTCTTGGTGCTTTGGTTGTAGACTCTTATCAAATATAGTCTTTATGCCCTCAACACCCCATCGATGAGTTCTAGGATTTGGTATTGAAGAAGTAGACAGGGCAATCAACGCTTGGGTGTCTCCTCTGACTTGAGAGACCTCTTTGGAACTAGAGACTGTGCCTGAAGAAGTTATCTGTGGTATACTCTGCTCAAACTCATCCCCATTGCCCTCCTCCTCAGTCTAGGAGGGATCATCATCTCAAACCTGGTTTTGAATAGCTCTTGTAGTAACACTAGTTTGAGGAATATCAGTCTCTAGATCCAGATGAATATCAAGAGCCTTAATTGACCCATTCACTTGGGTCTAATTATTATCCTAGTGCTCGGTATCAGAAGACTCGACTTTGAGCTCCCT
The DNA here is from genome assembly GCA_025642045.1 of Solanum sejunctum. Lineage (NCBI taxonomy): Eukaryota > Viridiplantae > Streptophyta > Magnoliopsida > Solanales > Solanaceae > Solanum > Solanum sejunctum. Next base: position 10,399 of record JAOTQJ010112010.1, on the reverse strand, counting down.
ATTGAAGGCTTTAATTGTTGCAAGTTTACTTTTTGGGGACATGATTCTTGAAAACAATTTTAGGCAAACCACAATTAGCCCCAAATAATCAATAAATGAAAGACAAGAACAAAAGAAAAATATATGAAAAGTTAACATGGATCAGATACAGTTAGCTGTTACAAGTGTCAGGTAAGTTTCATAGTTATTGTGGTCTCATAAATCATGGGTGCATGACAATATTAAACACTGGAACTACATACAAGACGTAGTGTCAGCGCATCGCTATGGCTAAGGGTCGTACACTGGTTTCGCATAAGGTGCTAGGGACCAAAGGTATGATAGGTATGAGTCCATGAAACCCAACTATGAGTTCATAGAGGAATATATGACCTGTGGGTGGGTCTCGAATGATGAGTACAAAGGACTTCAAAGGAATCATCACTTCTTATGAGAGGTAATTATGACTCGTAGACTCATCTACGAGTCATAGAAGACTCCCATTGCAAAAAGTAACTGGTTCTTGAAACGTCTCAACTCACAACATGAACCCTATGAACAATTCAAAAAAAGCGCTAATAGGATCGAAGTAGGTCTTGCAAACACTCACATTAGAAGCATATGACCAAGTCCCCAAACATTATGTCAAAGCAACTACTTGCTCCAACAATAAAGAATATAGTAATGAATACTCAATTAAGTCAATATTTCAAAACTCATTCAAGCATAAACTCATATTACCATCCCTAAATCACAAAAAACAGAATAATTCAATCACACCCAGAATTTATTTGAGGGAATGGTTTAACAAGTACATCAAGAAGTGATCAACAAACAGTTTCACCAACATCAGATTAATCCAACATGATGTTGCTCTTATGAAATTGAAAACTTATGGATGGTCATATCACAATGGCAATAATAAAATCGCACAAGACATATGATAGCATGAACATTTGATCAAAATCATAAGGCCATAACACCAAAGTCCAGGCATATCACCTAACTAACTAATGGAAACCCTAGTTTAGCCTTATCAACTCACATACATCAAGAATATCATACCCAAACATAAAGCCTAACACATTCATCACTTCTAACAAACTTCAATCAAGATGGATTAATGATAAAAAATATTCTAGAAACTTACCATAAGCGCTGATGAACTTGAAAGGAAAAGATGACATTGATAACTACAAACCCTAGGTGCTGCCCAAAAAATTCTCTATGGAAAACAATTGTTGAAGCGCTAGAATATTGATCAAAAATAGAAAGGGGAAAATATTGGGTAATGGCTGGGTAAGTAGGGTTAAACAATAGGGTCAAAATACTTTTGACCGCTTTTATAATTTATTGGGTCATGGTTAAAATGCACCAGGTCGGGTCTATTAAACCCCAATTACGAGTCATAGCTTAAGCTACGACTCATAGGTCTTGGTCCCATAGATGATCGAACACTCAGGAAAATTTCATAACATACCTAGGCATTACATCATGACATATAGCTTGCATTACGAGTCGCAATATTGGCTCATTGCTAGAGTTCTAACTTCACATAATCACTATAACTCTCTACTAGATAAGTCTATGAGTTGTAACATGTAATACAATTCGTAGGCCTGGTCGTAGATGCTACTTTGGCTACGCATCTCTGCAATTTTGCCATTTTATTTAAGACAGGATCCACTAAATGAAAATGAACATAAAACAAACAAATGTCAAAACCTCTTGGGTTGCCTCCTAAGTAGCGCTTGATTTAATGTCGTGGCATGACATAGTCATCTTGAATACTCAAAATTCTTCAAGATTTGATGAACCTTTTTCACCAAGCTTTCCCATTCTCGACATGCTACTCTGGATTTGCTCAAGTTGTTGTGACAACCGTCTAAATTGGCTTTGAAGTTGTTGAATTGCCCCCGAATCTCGTTCAACTTTGTAATTTAAATTGATGATACCAAACTTGATCTCCCATAATAGATCTTCTTACTCATCTGCCCTTCACACCAACTGGGCAATCATGTCTTTAATTCAGAACTTTTGTTTCCTTGATACTGTTGGTATGGTAACTTTTATCACTTGCCCATACCATTCGCTTCCTCTTGACTTGCATCCTTAGAGCATATATCTTGTGTCTTCATCAACCACTCCAAGTACACTTTTTTTTGCTCAATTTATTAGAAGATTTCAGCATTTATCCTCTCTTGCTTAGTGTTTCCATTAGAGACTTTAGTTTGACTAGTTAATTGCTCATGTGTAGGTCTATATACACAATGAACAACATCTAACTTGTCCATTAGTTAAGAAACTTCTGCAAATGATTTCCTTAAGACTAAACCCTCCATAAGAGCATCTACGTACACTTACTATTCTGGGTTTAGTGCTCGATATAAACTTGTCACTAGTGTTGAATCCGAACTGCCATGGTTTGGGGCACTCCTCAAGTATCCTTTGAAATGCTCCCATGTAGAAGTGAGTGAATCATCATGGCACTACTACAAGCTAATAATTCAGTCCATCATTTTAAACCTATTTGATCTAACTAACAACCTTTCTAGGAAAACCCTTTACAACTTTACCTACCTGGTGATCACACTTTGTGGAAGTTTCGAGTACAACATTGCAACATTGTCTATAAGAGTTATTAGGAAGACCTGAAGTCATAAAACATCCATAGACAGATGTTGTGCTCCTATTCCACCCCTGTAAACCTCTACAAAATTTAGTAAAGGATCATATGGATCCACCGATAGCTGACCAGCAAACATAATACAGTTCTGCAACATTAGAAGTAGCTCAATAGTAATAAGATGCTTTGCTTCAGCTCGTGTGCTATTAGTGTTCGCTTGAGCCATTATTCTGATAGCCTGTTGGATCTCTAGATCAACTGGAGTTAAGGTAATGACTTGAGCCCTCGTATTGGGCATTCATACCTAGTATAACCTGCAAATAAACTAAAATAACAAAACAAAAACAAAAGTAAAATAAGAGAGAATGGTACTATGTAAGGTATCGCCGTATTCCTCGGCTATGACGCTATTTCACTTGATGAACACTCAAGATACGCCAATATTTAAAGGTCAAAGCGATCATCGAAGTAAAAAATCTAACCAAGTTTAGGGTCAAGATCCACAGGGAATACAGTACTTTAGCAACTTGGTTTAGCAATAATCAATTCAAACATCAACTACTTGATTCTTAAGGGGGAGAGGGGGGGGTTGTAATGATTTGTATAAAATTAAACTAAACTAATAAAACAAAGAGAGAATAAAATTATAGAGCAACTTGGTTAATTGTGTTCCTTATGATTCACTAACTTAGACACCCCAGATAAGACAACCTTAATTAGGATATTGCATGCTGGATGATAATTTAGGTTCTTTCAATCCTCTTTTGAAGGTGAAGGTCGAATTTTACTATGGGGCTTAGTCGGCCTCCATAGTGTGCCAAACTAACCATTACCCATTATCCCAGTCAACCTCTCATTATCCAGGTTTGGCTAATTAGATGAGAACACATCATCAAATTCGATTAACCATTCCTTTTCCTATTCATCACTACCTGGATTGGGATATTGATAATTGGTAAGATTTATTATTGGCCACTAATTAAACAACTGGAAAAATGAAGGAATATTGCTAAAACATGCAAATACCTAACTCAAGAAGTGCAAATAATCCAGGTTTTCTAAGTTAGATTCTCATGGTTTTCACAACCTCAAGTTGTGGGTTTAGCTACTTATAGCTTCGACAAACAAATAAACGATGAATATTGAAGACATAGTTAATAACTTACCCAAAGAAAATGAACAACAATAACACCCACTTTGTATTTAGAATCACAACCTTAAAATATGAAGTGAATCCACAATTGAATCTAATCTCAAAAATTGAGTCTCCCAAGATAAAACTTAAAAACTACTCTAAGCTTTCGTGGTTTCTATGTCTATCTATGTGTACTCCTTCAAAATCTTTAAAACTTCTGCTAAAAACGTAAAATATACTATTTATAGTATTTACAAGCGAGTCTCTAAATTAATTGGAAAAACTTACTGGCATTTGCGATGGCTTATAGTTACAACTTGAAGTGTGCCCTACAAGCCGTAATTAGGCATTTTGGTTTGCATCTTACATTTTGGACGTCAATACAATGAGAAACCTGTATGAGTCATAGTCTTGTATATGACTCATAGTGCCTTCTAATAGCCTACATTCTATATTTCTTGGTCCAATCTTGATCAATAGTGGAACTTGCTATGTCACCACCCTTTATGACGTGTTGAAGGGACTACAACTCGTATCTAGAACTAATATAGATGAACATCACATTTTAAAACTTTTCTTTTGAACAATAGAAGTTCACACAAGACAACCTATACTACTCGTAGAGTGGACTACGACCCATTGAGGGTCCTATAGGTCCTGAAATCAGCAACCTTTTCAAAAAATGAGCCAACCTATATTTCTTACAAAAACATACACAAAAACACATAAAAATCATAAAATTCGCATTATGAACACACAAAATCCTATGTTTTAGGTATCAAATGTGCTATAGTTTGATAGCTCATCGACTACAAAGAGGAAGACCACAGAGGGCCCGCACACCAGAGGAGGATCCGACTCATCAAGCTCCTCACAGTGAAGGGGATACACAAGTTGAGTTCTAGAACCCATCACCATGTTTGTAGATGCTATGACTAATCAATTAAATCAAGGGGTCCAAGCCCCTCATGCTCCTACTCCGGCCTCAAGGGTGAGGCATTTAGCACAGATGAACCCTCCAAAGTTTTATGGTTCCAAACTGGAAGAGGATCCCTAAGAGTTTATTAATAAGATGTATAAGGTTCTTGCTATTATGAGGGTGACTTTAGAAGAGAAAGTGGAGCTTGCGGCTTATCAATTCAAAGGTGTTGACCAAATTTTATTTGCTCAATGGATATTAGAGAGGGAAAACAATGATGCCATTTTTTAGGAAGAGCTCAAGATGGTCTTTCTAAATCACTTTTCCCTATAGAGTTTAGAGAGGCCAACATGATGGAATTTATGAATTTCAAGCAAGGCTCTATGAGTGTGAGGGAGTTCCCTCAAATTCAACAAACTCTCAAAGTATGCTCCTTACTTGATTACTAATCCTAGATCAAGAATAAATAAGTTTGTGTCGGGGGTGTTCGATTTGGTGAATAAAGTGTGCTGAACCGCTATGCTTATGGGTGACATGGACCTATCTCGACTAATGACCTACACTGAACAACTTAAGGGGGAGAAGATTAGAAAGAGGAGAAATGGGGAATCCAAGAGGGCTGGGTTTGATAGTGGCTTCAAAGGTGATAAGGGTGTCCATTTCTAACAAGGTCACAAATTTCAAGGCTAGGGGTCCTCTAGTGCTCCAAACAAGAGATTTTTACTAATGGGGGTGCCTAACCCAAGGTTCCAAGGTGGCAATTTTTGGGAAAGTTTTCCAAGATGCCCAAAATGTGGAAGGAATCATCATTAAGTGCTTGAGGGATTCAAATGCTTCTTATAAGCATAGAAGAGTAGGCCATAAGCTTGTTTATTGCCCTTGTACTTAAAAAAAGGGGCAAGGATGGTCGTTCTCAAGGACAAGGTGATTATGTTGATCAAACTGCTCAAGGTGCCCAACAAGGTGGTGCTCCACATCACAATCAATTTTATGCTCTTCAAGGAAGGCAAGGAGTGGATGAGGTGCCCAATGTGGTTACTTGTAAGTTAATGGATTTTGATTATGATGTGTTTGCTTTATTAGATCCGAGTGCCACTCTTTCCTTCATTACTCCTTTTGTTATTACTAAGCCTCATGTGTGCTCCGAATTATTGTTTGAACCTTATGAGGTGTCAACCCCCATTGGTGGGTCCATTGTTAATAGAAAAGTCTATAGGAGTTGTCCCATATCTTTATTGCATAATGTCTTGCCTTGTGTTTTTATTGAACTTGACAGGGTAGTGATTTTGACATTATTCTTGGGATGGATCGGTTACATGCATCTCATGTTTCTATTGATTGTAAAACCCATAGTGTTATGTTCTAAATTCCTAAGGAGCCTGTCTTTGAGTAGAAAGGTCATGATTTGGTGGTTAAGGGTAGATTCATCTCTTGTCGTAATGAAACGTCCCGAAAAGTGTCTGAAAATGTGTCTTAAAAATACCTAATCTCATAATTTTCATATATCTCAAAATTCGTGCGTGATATCAAAAATCTGACTTCATATTTGTGATCGGGGGCAAAAATGAGTAGAAAATAGCTATGACCCCAATTTTAGAGCATCTGTATCAAAAATTCATTTTCCAAATTTTTGGATTTTCCAAAATCAATCCGCGCCCCTAGCGCGATGCATCTAGGGCACGAGACTATATTTTTTTTGCCAATATTGTTGTTTCGGTTCAAGGCCTTTGGATCTTAGGCCTAAGCCTTCCTATGAGTAAAGCCACCTATACTTAGTCATTTTAAAACCCCATATCATACAAGACATTCCGCAAAATCCTCTCTAAGACTTAGCCAAATATTTCAACTAAATTCAAGTGTTTCAAACTCATTTCTGGATTCAATAAATTCATTCAAGCTTCAAGTTTTTATTCAAATCTTCATCAAGTAAATCTCCAAAGTTGAGGTATGTAGGTTTCAACCATTGGGTCCTTTCACCCATGGCGCCTAATCTTCCTTTTTATGTAAATTGCATGTTTTCAAGTTGATTTATCTATGGGTACTTCTTACTATGAATTGATTATAAACTATGTTGGATTTTCATAAAATATGGACAATTTAAGCATGTTTTGAGCTCTGAACCTATGTTCTATGATGAGATTTGATGAAGGGTTTCAATATATCTTGCATGAGTGTGTTACCAAGTGTTGGTGGGTTGATTTACATTAAGTTTTGTCACATGTTTTTACTCTTGAATTATATGATTTTGAACTAACATTAGACACTCACCAAGTTTTTGATAGAATTTTCGGCTAAGGGTTCTTGAGTTATTAATGATGCCTATAGGTCAAATGACTTTATGACGATGAAAGGAATGAATGTATGTATTGAATTCATGAAAAGTTTCTATAGTGTTGCAAGTTGACCACACCTAGTTGAAGGGGTGATATGCCTCAACCACTTTGATGGGGGGTGGTATGTCCATCTACCATGTTGAGGGCTATATACCTTGACCACTTTGATGGGCGTGGTCTGGACATATACCATGTTGAGGGCTATATACCTTGACTACTCTGATGGGGGTGGTGGTATTCCCATCTACCAATTGTGGGGTAGATTCCTCAATTACATTGTTGGGGGTTGGTATGCCTATCTACCAGTTGAGAGGTAGATTCCTCAATCACTACGCAAGAGGGGTTGGTAAGCCTTGTATTCCAAGTACTAGTTTGCTTGGTCTATGATAATTGTCTCTTCCTACATATGTAATATGTTTTATACAAGCATGTTTTACTTCAAACATTGGTCATGCATGCCAAATTATTATTATTATACTATATATTGTTTTCGTTTATGCATTTTATTATGTTGCCTATCTCTTGTTGCATTGCATCCTACATACTTAGTACATTCAAATGTACTAACGCATACTCTATGCCTACATGTTCTCGGTATGTATGAACTGGAGCTCCACTTAATCATCTTCCTCCTCCACGTGGCTAGTCGGTTCACTTGAAAATAATGCTATGTCATGTTGTGTTATTTTATGAGCTTGAATCTTTTGTGGTTTTATGAATGTCAAAGACTTCCCTTAGTCTCGCTTTGCTTTTTAATTATATCTTATTGATGCTTATTTTTCTTCCACGACCAAGTATGTGTGAATGTTATGCTAAGAGGAATATTTGGAGTCCCCTCGGGTTCCCAATTCACTGTGTCATGTCTAGGCCCTAGGCTTGGATCGTGACAAGCTTGGTATCACAACACTAGATTGTTAATGGTCCTTGAAAGTCTAATACACCACATTGATTAGAGTCTTATTCATGGTTGTGAAGCGCGCCATAACTATGAATTGGAGGCTATGAGGCATATTAGGAATTGTTTCGCTTCTTTATGGTCTATATCATGCTTTAGGTGTAACTATAAGGCATTTTCTATAATGAATGCTTTTGTTTCTTCTAGATTATTTCGATACAAAGGGGAAGCCTAAGGAGAACCCGTACTCCCAAGGAACAACTGGACCCTCCCGCTCAACAAGTTCCTCAAGATGGAGGGGTAGCCCAAGAAGTGTTCCAGGATGCTATCACAATTTTGGCCCATCGTATTACCAGCCAAATGAACCAAGGATCCTAAGCCCCTTATGCTCCTACTTCGGCCTCAAGGGTGAGAGATTTCACACGGATGAATCTATCGGAGTTCTATGGGTCCAACATGGAAGAGGATTCCCACGAGTTCATCATGAGGTTTACATGGTGCTATCTATCATTGGTGTTAATTCGGAGGCAAAAGTGGAGTTAGTAGCATATAAACTCAAAGGTGTGGCCCAAATTTAGTTTACTCAATGGAAATTAGAGACGAGAGATAATGATGCTATTCTTTGGGGGGAGTTCAAAGTCAGATGATGCAGTTTATGAACCTTAAGGAACATTTCATGAGTTTGAGGAAGTATTCCCTCAAGTTCAACAAGCTTTTCATGTACGCTCCACATTTGGTTGCCAACCCTAGAGCTAGAATGAACAAATTTGTGTCAGGAGTGACCAACTTGGTTAACTAAGAGTGTCATACCGCCATTGTCACTACTCAAGACTAGGACCTTGACGTGACATGGTGAATGGGGAACCCAAAGTAACCCCAAACAAGCCTCTTAACTTGTTATTACACATCATTGGTCGAGGAAGCATATAAATAAGGCATTAAGAGATAAAAGAATGGAGAAAATGGGGCTAACGAAAAAACACTTCCATATCATAATAGTCAACAAACAAGAGTCAAATGCATATCATAGATACATAATGTGTCCAATAACACTTCTAATACATAGATAAGTGCGGGGGCCAAGACAAAGTAGCAGGGCTCACCCTCATAGTCAAAATAGACAACAAAGAAGAATACACATAATAGGAGAAACATAGACTAAGGTTCCCAAATTGGAGGACTCACCAACTAGCTTTAATGACACCGAACTAGCTATGTGAGGAGGATGATGATCAGCTTGGGCACTGGTTCCTATATGGTGACATCATGTACGCATATAGTATACGTTAGTACATTTGAATGTACTATGTAAGATGCAATGAAATGATAGATAGGCATCATAATCAAAATGTATAATATTAATCAATAGGCATAATATAACAATATGGCATGTATGATCAATGTTTAAGTAAAACATGCTTAAATAACTTATACTTATATAGGATATCATATGTTTAGAAGAGACCACGCTAGCTATTCAAGGTACAAACCCCTCACATAGTTGATGATAATCACACCTTATCACCGTTTTGGCGAAGTACAAACCCATCACATGGTTGATAAGTACAAACCCCCACCTTGGTTAATCGGACTCTTATCTCCCAGAGCGGGTATGGTCTAATACAACACTTTATATGTAGTATATCATATACATAAGCTCATTTCATCATCATATAGTCATTCATATCATATCTCATACTTTGGAACTTCAACTCCTCAAGAAATCATATCCGGACATTTTATCAAACACTTAGAGGGTGTGTACTACTACTGTAAAACCATAAAATATAAAGATGAAATAATACAAGCAAATCAATTATAAAACCATCAATTAACACCTTAAAACACCCCCATGCAACATACATCAAAATTGCTACTTGAATCTTACAATAGATCAAAGATATTTAGCCTAACATATAGCGAAATAGTCACAATTTCTCATAGCTTTAACATAGTGTGCCGTGAATTTCATAATAATCAAGACCCATTTGTGAATAAACTTTAAATCATGCAATTTGAGTTGAAGGAGGCTTGGATATCACAGGTAAAAGGAACCCATGAAAGAAACTCATATACTATAGTTTAGAAATGAACTTGGTGAAGATTGGAGATGAAGACTTGAAGCTTGAAGAAGAACCTTGAAGGAGAACCTTAGCTTGGGATGAGGGTTTGGGACTTGAGTTTGGGGTGTGAAAATATGACTAAGTGTTTGAGTGAGTATTGGGAAATTTTTAGGATGATATGAGGGTTAAATTTGGCTAAGTTTAGGTAAAAAAACATTTAGGAATACTTAGGCCCACGACTTAGAAGTGTTGGACCAAGCTAAAAATACAATCCACTTTTACACAGTGGCGCGTCGCGAGGGGGTCGCGAAAACCCCTCTGGAAATTGCACTTTTGGAATTTCATAATTGCTAATCTTTCGCTCTTAAATTGGGGTTAGACCCTTTTTCACCTAATTTTGACCCCCTGAACAAGAATATAAAGTTGGACTTTTTAAATAACAAACGTAT
>JAOTQJ010111999.1:0-11026 GCA_025642045.1 Solanum sejunctum | reverse complement strand
TCTTCTTTCTATCAACAACAATAGGATTATCGTCAGAGTCATACTCAACTAATCCTGTATCAACAGCCTTTGCTGCACAAATTAGATATAAACAAGTAGTCACCGGAATGATGGCACGGTGCTACACAAATACTGACAGATGTGGGCTTGACACAAAACAACCCTTGAAAGTCACTGAAAATTAACGCACAGTGACCTAATCTTTTTTTTTTGTTTGCTAACATATCATTGGCCAGACGGGCGGCATATATAGGTCATTGCTGCCCGCCGGCAGCGGAAGCTCTTTGATTTTTTACCAAGACCGTAGAAGCTCTAATACCATGTAAAAAATATGAGAGGAAAATATTATTGAATTGTTGTCTACATTATTACATTCAGACCCTATTTATAGATACTATATTAGACTTCTTTTCTAACTAGGATACTATAATACAATCTTTTTCCAAGTAAGATTCTATATAATATTATTATTCCTATTCCTATTCTAAGTATGTACTAATACCTACTCATATTATAATTAGGATATAAATTTGATTAATTATTCAATTAATCACTTCCAACAGAATGAAACAAGTTAAGGTAGTTTAAAATATAATTAATAAGGAAAACTAATTTTTCGAAAAATAATAAAACAGAGTCGTCACTTAATTTTTTAAAGAAATTAAAAAAAAATTTAAAAACAATTTAAGACTCTAACAGAAAAAGTCTCAAAATTTCAAAGAAATAGTTAAGGGTTCAATTTTTACTTTTGAGAAGAAATTAATTACTCAAAAATATGACTGCTAACTCGCGATTACCCGGCGATTTAAACTCATTTGACTAACTTCCGAGAAAGACCAATATTTAAGAAATGAAATTTGAAAATCTAGATACATTCAACTTAACTATTTTTTAAAATAACAGAAAAATTAAGTTTTTTAAAATTTAAACGAAAATGACCAAGTGTTAAAGACATAGACATGTATTTTTCGAATTAAAGAACCACAAAATCAAATTTAAATAAAATAACACAAATAATTTGACTTTTGAGGAATTAAATTAGATTAAAATAAATAATTATGTTTATTATTAACACAACCAAATAGTGTTAGAATTAGATAACAAGTATGACAAATAAATATACAAGGAATAAAATTAAATTGGGCTTGACAAGCCCAATTCAAAAACCTGTCCTAATTGTAAAAATTGAGCTTGCCTGGCCTGTTAACTCCTTGTTGCTGTTGCTTTTTGAAGAAACGGGCTTTTGCCCCTTTGGCATGTGTATACACTTGGTATATATATATATATATATGGTATACTAATGTATACCCTCATGGTGTTGCCTCCAAAATGGACTATAACCAACCCCTTGACTGAACATATCCAAGACTGACTCGGAATGGAATTTGGGCCTCTAGGGCCCATCAAAAACAAAAAAGCAAAACGGGAGAGCCCGTTGACCCCAGATCAAAGTTCATGCAAGAAGGAAAAAAATGAATTAAAATTAATGTGTGTAGAATGATCATAATAGAATCAGCTATTCAACAATATCTTAATCCACACTCAAATAGTTAGATCAATAGCATATAACGACTTTGTCAAACAATGGAAACAATCCACGATGACTATATTTAACTGATAATGAAAATGGAACAACGTGTCAAAGAACCTCTAAATTATTCTAATATTTTAGGAGTAGTGGGACTCAAATTTACCAACTCTATACTGACTCGCATAAAACAAAATTAGAAGCAACACATTTTGTCTTCAAAGCAGTAGTTAAACAAACATAAGGGAATGTCATGCTGGACAGTAAAATTGAAACAAGGGTTTAAGGATGAGAAGGGGGATAGAAATGAGCTTTGCAAAAGAAAGAAAAGTTCAAATTAAGAAAGTAATCAAATTAGGTAGTCAGTGTTGAAACAATTAGCTAAATCATGAATGAAAATGAGACATTACAGGGACAACATTCTCTAAGATGACAAGTAGAAAATAGACCACTAACACCACTTCAATAGAAACAAAAAGTTGGAAGAATTCAAAATTCGAAACTAACCATAACCTTGAAACATACTAAAACCAAGTCGTGTTTGATGCCAGAAAGGGTCAAACTAACTTGAAATATAACAACATTATCTCTACAGCAACCATTTCATGATAAGCAGGGATAAAACAACCAACAAAGCCATATTCCCAAAAATAAGGTTTTGATTAATCTTAATAATGGAGTCAAAGAAGGAACTATAAAAAAGTGCACAATGAACTAAAACAAGGTCAGTTTTAATTGCTGAAAAGTAGGAGGAACTCAAAGCGAGGTCTGCTAACATGTATTAAAATAAACGAAGCACTAGATGCTGCGATTTTAAAGCAATATAACAAGATCAACTCATCAGCAGCCAAATCATGATATGAACACCAAAAACAGAGACATAAAAGAGAGAAAATAGGAGAAACTTAAGACAAAACAACGATGAAATCAACAAGTGAAATCCTGAACTAAATTTTTTCTCTTGTTTTCTGGTAATAAAAAAACATTAGTAACCACTAGAAGAATATGAACTGAATAGATTTATAAAACTTAAACTATTTAAGAAATCTCCAAATATCAATAAGGGAGATACTAGTGAGCATAGTAGATTGAAGAAAGAAAGAAAGAAAGAAGACTTTTTAAATCAAGAGAACATTTAGCTTGCTGTGAGCTAGCACTCTTAAAGTAACAAAAGTTAATCGTTTAAGCACGAGAGATGGAGGAAAACAGTGTCACAAAGCAAACAAAAATCAAGATTTAACAAGCAAACGAGTAGGCTGAATGCATACAAAAAATAATAATAAAGAACAACTTGTCACAACTAAGAGCATGACATTACTTCTACAGTAGCTAGTTCATGCGTAGAAGGGATAAAACGGGTGTCAAAGCCATACTTTCTCCTTTACAGTAATTTTTAATGCACCATGAACATACTAGTACACACTCAAGTAAGAAAACTAGTTTACATAAGTGAGAACAACATTCCAAGAAGAGGAAGTTGCAAGTGAGGTTTACTAGAAAACCAACACACAGACGTGACAGTAACACGTAAATGAAAACAATATTCCTCAAGGGATTAAAAAGCTTCAGACGAGAGTGAAATAGGAAAATAAACACATAGATGAGGATGTATGCAATCTTAATATTTAAACATTTAAGAACTTGCATGGTAAACCATGACTCAAAGCTTTGAACTCTAAGAGAGACCAAATAATAGCAAGATGACCCTAATAGTAGGCTGGGAAACTGAAAATTCACAGAAAATAACAACAAAGATACTAATTTAAATAGGATTAGCTTATCAAATGCAGGAACTATCATGTTGTTACACATATTGAAACCAAATCAGTCCAACTACATCAAAATCGTTACATTCTTATTCACTACAACTTCATGGAAACTCAGATGCACCAAGAAGAAAATTGTTAGGAAATATCCCTCCTACATAGAGGAAGTGTCCAATTTTAATTGGACAACACTTTAAGCCCAAATGTATTTGGAAGTGTCCAATTTTAATTGGACAACTCTTTAAGCCCAAATATATTATTATTTAATCTTGACCCATTTCATTTTTCGGTGTGGCTAACAAATAGGAGACAACAATCAAATTAAGGAGTTAGAAAATCAGATTAAGCAGCAGCAAAAACAAAAGGAGCAGCAAAAAAACTCACTGTTCTGGCAGTCTAATTTTTTCTTCCAGATCGAAGGCCAAACGGAGTCGGATCATCCTCAAATTTGAGTATGTTGTTCATGACATTCTCCTCTTCAACTTTAATGATCAGTTTCTCGTTTTGATGCTCGAAAGGTCATTTTCTTGCTATATTTTTCAGACTTGCTTTTTTAAATTTTTTTACTCCATTTTGGTGAAATTGTTGATTGTTGTTTTGCCAAGATTGTTCCTTGATGATTGTATTTGTCTCTAGTGTTTACTAGAGAGAAGAGTTTGTTGTATCTAATTGGTTCTTGGTGATTAGTGGATGTTTTCTGACCGTTGTTGAATGGTCCCGTGGTTTTCTCCCCGATTTGGAGTTTTCACGTAAATTGCGTGTTCTCTACTTTATTTCCGCTGTTTTAAATTGGTTTGCTGCTACTATATTTGGAGTTCATTGTGCCTTGTCATTCATCTTGTTTATTTGGGGAAAAAAGATTTCATTGCGCTTCCGTTGTGTTTCGTCCTTGCTTCCCAACAAAGTGGTATCAAGAGCCAGGTTATTTTTGGTTGGCTTCTTGTATTGTTTATAGTAGATGACAAAGTAATTGTGCAAGGGATGGTTAGTTTGGACTCCATGAACTATTCTATTTGAAAAATTCGTATTGAGGATTATTTGTGTTCTAAAGACTTGTTTAATCCAATTTTGTATAAAAATCGTCTAACAGGTGTTGCTGAGAAAGATTGGACTAGCTTGAATCGTAAAGCCATTACCTCCATTTGATAATATGTTTATTTAAGTGTGTTGCAATATGTTACTAATAAAACTAATACATTTGAGATGTGGAAGAAACTTGAATCCATGTATGAGAGAAACAATGCTATGGCAAAGCTTCTTTGATTAGGAGGCTTGTTAAATTGCAATACAAAGATGGTGATAGCATTGTAGTTCACATGAATGAGTTTCTGGGTGTGGTAAACCAACTAGCCGGAATGAAGATGAAATTGGAGGATGAACTTCAAGCTTTGTTGTTGCTTTCCTCATTGTTCGATAGTTGGGATACCTTGATAGTTTCACTTAGCAACTCTACTCCGCATGGCAAGATGACTATAGAGATGGTCAAGGCTAGTCTTCTTAATGAAGAGGCTAAGAGGAGAGAATCAGGTTTCCCTAGCCAAATTGAAGCAAATGTGATTCCAGAATCCAGTAGGGGCAGAAGCAAGATCAGAAATCCTCATTACAAAGACAAGTCTAAGGGAAGATCCAAATCAAGGAAAAGAGACTTCATTTTCCATTATTGTCAGAAGTCGGATCATATTGAGAAATTCTGCAAAAAGAAAAAGAGAGATATGTCCAAGAGAGAAAAGAGAAAACTGAGAATTCCGAGCAAAAGCCAGATGAGAAGAACACTACAGCCTTGGTATCTAGTGATGATGATTTATTTATTATCGGTGATTATTTATTAAATGTAGCATGTGATGACTACACATGGGTGATTGACTCTAGTGCATCTTATCATATTACTTCGCACAGGGAGTACTTTCCATCCTGCACTACTGGTGATTTTGGTCATGTGAGGATGGGAAATAGTGGTTCGTATAAGATCATCGACAGAGGCACTGTTTATTTAGAAACTTCCACTGGTTGCAGGGTGGTGCTTAGGGATGTGACACACATCGCAGATATTAGATTGAGTTTGATTTCAGTTGGCTTGCTTAATGATAAAGGCTATGCCAACAGATTTTGTGATGGAAGATGGAAACTCTCTCAGGGAAATTTGATTGTGGCTCGAGGTAAGAAGCAAAATTCACTTTATGTTATGTAGGTTAGTATATGTAAAGGAGATGTTAATGTAGCAGATGATGCCTCTAGTGAATTATGGCATAAGAGACTTGGCCATATGAGTGAAAAGGGCTTGAAAATACTTTCTAGGAAAGATTATCTCCCAGATATTTCAGGTATGCCTTTAAACTCTTATGTTAATTGTTTGGCTGGAAAACAACATAGAGGTGCATTCCATACACGTACCCTACATAAAAGAAAGCATACTCTAGATCTTGTTCACACTGATGTCTGTTCTATGGATGCTAAATCACATCGTTGTGCACAATATTTTGTAACTTTTGTTGATGATTTTTCTAGAAAAATGTGGGTTTTTTGTTGAAAAATAAAGACCAGGTACTTTATGCTTTTAAGGAGTTTCATGACAGAGTTGAAAGAGAAAGTGGCAGAAAACTCAAGTGTGTCAGATCAAACAATGGTGGTGAGTGTAGGGGTTTATTTGAGAACTACTATAAGAGTCAGGGCATCAGGCTTGAGAAAATAGTTCCCAAGACACCTCAGCTTAATGGAGTTGTAGAAAGAATGAACAGAATCATTGAGGAGAGAATTAGATATCTGCTGTCTCATGCTAAGCTGCTAAAGTCCTTTTAGGTGGAGGCAATGCTCACTGCAGTCTACTTGATTAACCTTTCCCCTTCAGTTCCTCTTGAAGGCAATGTTTCTTAGATAGTTTGGTCAGGGAAAGATGTCTCCTATAAGCATTTCAGAGTCTTTGGCTATAGAGCATTTGTTTATGTTCCTAGAGATGAGAGATTTGAGTTTGATAAGAAGACAAAAGAGTGCATTTTCTTGGGATATTTAGGGGATAAGTTTGGATATAGGTTATGGGATCCTTGTAATAGCAAAGTGGTTAGAAGCAGAGATGTAATTTTCTTTGAAGATCAGACCATTGAAGATTATGAGAAGAAGCAGGTAAATCCTTCTCCATACATCACAGTTGATCTAGTTTCATATCATCCTCGTGTTGTAGTCCCTCAATATCATGGGGGAGATATGTAAAATCATGCAGATGACACTCCTGAAGATGATAATTATGATGATAGTAATGATGATATTTCTGAGTCACAGCCACATTTAGAGCCACCACCACCACCTCAGTTGAAAAGGTCCACTAGAGTCAAAAAATCTTCCATGAGACTTTTAGAGGATGATTTTGTATCAATTACTGATGGAGGAGAGCCAAAGACATATGATAAATCTATTTCACATGCATACTACAAGAAGTGGTATGATGCTATGCAAGATGAGATGACATCTTTGTATCAGAACCACACATATGAGCTTGTGGAGTTTCCTAAGGGCAAGAGAGCATGCAAGAACAAGTGGGTATACAAATTGAAGTGTGACGAGAGTAGCACACAACCAAGGTATAAGGTAAGACTGGTTGTGAAGGGTTTCAGTCAGAAGAAAGGCATAGACTTTGATGAGACATTTTCTCCAATTGTGAAGATGTCCTCTATTCTAGTTATACTTGGATTAGCTGCTAGTATGGATTTGGAGATTAAGCAGCTTAATGTGAAAATAATATTTCTTCATGGTGAACTTGATGAGAAGATCTACATGGAGCAACCTGAAGGCTTTCAGGTTAAAGGAAAGGAGAACTTGGTATGTCATTTGAAGAAGAGTTTGTATGGTTTGAAACAAGCACCTCTGTAGTGGTACAAAAAGTTTGAGTCCTTTATGGTTGATCATGGCTTCCACAAAACACATTCTGATCATTGTGTCTTTATGAAGAATTACTCCGAAGGTGACCTTATTCTTCTTTTTTTATATATAGATGATATGTTAATTGTTGGCCAGGACACCAAGAAGATTGCTAGCTTGAAGAAGTTATTGAGCAAGTCCTTTGCAATAAAGGACTTAGGCCCTACTAAAGAGATTTTAGCCATGAGGATCACTCGTGATAGAAAGAACAAGAAACTTTGGCTATCACAGGAGATATATATTGAGAAGTTTCTTAACATATTCAACATAAGCAATGTTAAACCTGTGAGCTCTCCACTTGCAAGACACATGAAGTTGAGTATGGATCAGTGTCCTTCAAATGAGAAAGAAAAGAAACAGATAAATAAGGTGTCTTATGATTTCGCCATGGGAAGTTTGATGTACTCCATGGTATGTATGAGGCCAGACATTGCACATTTAGTTGGGATTGTTAGCCGCTACATGTCAAATCTAGGTAAAGAGCACTGGGCAGCCGTGAAATGAATTCTCAGATATCTTAGAGGTACTTCCAAAGTTTGTCTATGTTTTGGTATTGGACAACCTAAGTTATCTGGGTACACAGATGCAGATATGTCTGGAGATATTGATACTGCAAAGTCTACCTCTGGATACTTGATGGCATTTGCTGGAGCTGCAGTTTCATGGCAATCAAGATTGCAAAAGTGTGTTGTGTTGTCCACTACTGAGGCAGAATATATAGCAGCTATTAAGGCAGGTAAGGAGTTATTATGGATGAGGAATTTTCTTGAGGAGCTTAGTTTGGAACAAGAAAATTACCTTCTTCACTGTGATTCTCAGAGTGCTATCCACCTTTCCAAGAATGTCGCTTTTCGTTGTCGAACCAAATATATTAAGAGAAGATATCATTGGATTCGAGAAGCTATGGAAGACAAGTCATTTGAACTTATGAAGATTCACACAAATCATAATTGTTCAGATATTTTGACCAAGACTTTGCCAAAGGAGAAGCTCATATTTTGTCGAGAAAAGATCGGTTTGATTGCTCACTCCATGTAGGAGTGAGGGAGGGATCTGTTAGGAAATATCCCTCCTACATGGAGGAAGTGTCCAATTTTAATTGAACAACACTTTAAGACCAAATATATTTGGAAGTGTCTAATTTTAATTGGACAACTCTTTAAGCCCAAATGTATTGTTATTTAATCTTAGCCCATTTCATTTTTTGGTGTAGCTAACAAAAAGGAAACAACAATCAGGTTAAGGAGTTAGAAAAATCAGATTAAGCAGCACCAAAAACAGAAAGAGCAGCAGAAAACTTCACTGTTCTGGCAGTCTGGTTTTTTCTTCTGGATCGAAGGCCAAACAGAGTCGGATCGTCCTCACATTTGAGTATGTTGTTCATAATACTCTCCTCTTCAACTCTAACAATCAACTTCTCATTTTGATGCCCGGAAAATCATTTTCTTGCTGTATTTTTAGAAATTTTTACTCCATTTTGGTGAAATTGTTGATTGTTGTTTTGCCTAGATTGTTCCTTGATGATTATATTTGTCTATAGTGTTTACTAGAGAAAAGAACTTGTTGGACCCACTTGGTTCTTGGTGATTAGTGGAAGTTTTTGGACCATTGTTGAATGGTCCTGTGGTTTTTTTCTCGATTTAGAATTTTCATATAAATTGCGTGTTCTTTACTTTATTTCCGTTATTTTAAATTGGTTTGTTGCTACTGTTCTTAGAGTTCATTTTGCCTTGCCATTCATCTTGTTTATTTGGGGAAAAATATTTTATTGCGCTTTTGTTGTGCTTCATCCTTGCTTCCCCAACAAAAACAAATCCAACAAAACAATAACAATATACTCCAGTTGAAATGGTCCACATATGTTGCAAGCAATTGCATTCCAAAGAGAACAACCAATAAAAGATACTTGAAACACAGAGAAAAATTATTCACGCAGCTTCCAGAATAGATATAAGGATTAGGAATTACGTTTTTTTAGAGCAGAAACTGGGATTTCAATGACTGGAGAAGGAAGCTCCCACCAACAGACCCTTGTTATATACCAATCAAACTTTGAACCCAAAAATTCACATTTTCAAATTTCTTCTAATGGACAAACTATTCTGAAAAATAATTGAATATTGGATCGGAATTGTTAGGGTTTTTCAAAGTAAAAATCGCTGCCCCCCTTAACAGTAGAGAAAGGGTCGAACTTATAGAGAATTTTAAGGCAACAAAGTTACAGGGCAAAATGGAGAAATTGGGTCGGATTTGAATGAATTTGAAATTCAAAACCCTAAATCATATCCAACTAGACGGATACTTCAATGGGAAAACCATCGAAGCCGTTCAAATCAATCAAGATGAAAATAAGGGTTCTGAGATTGTGACATCTGGGAGACAGATGGAATCACTTTGAAATGACTCTTGTACGACACAATTGAGGAAGGATATGTCAAGAAAAGTTGTTAGAGTCAAATTTTGGAATCCTTCAGGCTGTTTTTGGAATTGGGTTCGCTAGGTTGAGGAAGAATAAAGAGAAAGAAGAAAAGAAAGTGTTGGGCATGTATCGCGTGAGAGGAGAGAGGAAAAGGAAAAGCAACAATAAAAGGGACACGTGGGGTCGACGTAGGAGAATATATGTATATTTGTGTATAATGTAATATGTGTATAGGTTGAAACTAAAAGGGATTTGGCCCGAGTTTTAAATTATTTTAGGCCAAGATTTGGTCCAAAATTAGTTAAATTGGGTCCAAAAGAAAGATTGAAAAATGGGTTCAAGGGGTAAGGGTATTTGATTTAAGAATTGACCAGTTCGATTATAATTTTGACTAATTAAATGTAATCAAATTGAATTTGATTGACTAATTTGACCACTCAATGAATTAATATAAATTAATTAAAGAACTTTAATATTATCAATCTGAAATAATTACATTAATTACAAAATAATAACTCTTAAAAATAAAGTGTGAGATTATTTGAGAAAATATTTTTGCATTTTTCAAAAGCTAATTATTCAAATTGTTAAAATTAGAAGCTCAATAACTAATTTATACTGTGGTGGGTAAAACTTGGATGTCAACAAGTAGCATAACGATTAATATTATTTTCAAACAAGTTAAACTAGCATAACAATTAATATTATTTTCTTCAAATTCAAAAAAGTAAAAAAGAAAGGGAAAATAATATAAAACAAAGAACGTGAATGTGTAATATAAGTAAACCTAAGAATCAAAGTGAAGTTCGAAAAAAAGTGTAAAATAAGATCCAACACCACTTAGCACAAATCGATGAAGGGGATGAACTAATCAATTAAAGCAAGAAAAAATTTGATTGCAATTGTAAAATAAGAAAATCCAAATCGAATTGTTGATTGTTAATGACTGATGAATCAAAAGTTGAAATTAAAGTTTTTTTTTATAGAAGTAGAGAAGTCATAAATAAAAAAAAATAGAAAATAATATTTTATCATATTTAGGACCAAAACCTTTCACTATATAATTAGGATTCTTGGTGAAATTAGAAAAACTTTTATTGAAATAGTAGAGTCCTGATCTTAGGCATATTTATACACCTAAATAAACAAAAGTCCTATAAATAAAGTTAAGTTTAAGGGTAAATCCCGTTAGACCCCGTAATTATTTCAACCGAAGTAATTCGTTCAATTGGAAAAAATTATGACGAACATGACGTAATTTAAGTTGAGTAAGTTCGCGGTGCTTAGTTATTTTTGGAGCGTATATTTTAAGTTGGAGTCAGGAGTCCTCAATTGGATTAAAATAGAAAAGTTTGGGGACCTAATTGATCAATGGGCTAACTAGGAGCCTTGGGTTGCAATTTT
>JAOTQJ010111978.1:0-11027 GCA_025642045.1 Solanum sejunctum | reverse complement strand
CTGCGTACATCCGACCCCCCCTCACCCCGCAATGAGCGGGAGCCTTTTGAGGCACTGGGGTATGTTGTTGTTGTTATGCGTTAAAACGTGTACCTCATAAAAAGTCAAAACTAACACCTTTTGAGCTGTGTAAAGGTCATAAATCAAACTTGGGATATCAAAGAGTTTGGAATTGTCTAGCATTTGTGAGGCTAATGGATCTCAAGATTACAAAGTTGGGTAAGAAAGTTACTACTTGTGCTTTTCTTGATTATGCTTCAAATAGTACAGCCTACACAGTATTTTTATCTTGAAGATAATATTGTCATTGAATCAGATGATCCTATTTTTTATGAAAATAAATTTTCTTTTGATTCTAAAAATAGTGGGGGTCAGAGGATTAAACAAAATATTTTCTCACTACCTAGTTTTCTACTTCTACTTTGAGAAATAAAGAAATTGATAATTTTGAATTAAGAAGAAGTAAAAGAGCTAGAGTAGAAAAAGATTTCGGTCCTGATTTTTATGTTTTCAATATTGAAGATGACCCTCTCACTTTAAAAGAAGCTTTATCTTCACATGATACAATTTTCTGGGAAGAGACTGTAAATGATGAAATGAAATCATAAGTTTCTAATAAAAACTTGAAAGTTAGTTGATTTACCACCAGGTGGTAAAATAATTGGTTACAAATGGATCTGGATAAAAGTTAAAACTAGATGGATCTATTGATAAATATAAGATTAGACTAGTTGCGAAAGGATTTAAGCAACTTGAAGGCCTAGAGTTTTTTTGGCACCTTTTCTCTGGTAACTAGAATTACATCAATTAGACTTTTAATTACTATAACTGCAATTTTTTATTTGCAAATTCATCAAATAGATATAAAAGATGTTTTTTTTAAATGGAGACCTAAATGAAGAGATTTATATGGAACAACTTGAGAATTTTATTGAAGCAGCCCAAGAAAGCAAAGTGTGTAAACTGACTAAATCCTTATACAGACACCAAAACAATGACATGAAAAGTTTGATTTCTGCATGGTTGAAGATGGGTTTACAACAACTGAGTGTGATAAGTGCATATATCATAAGTCTTGGAATAAATCACATATTATTATTTGTCTTATGCTGATGATTTATTGATCTTTGGCTCTAATATGGATGTTATTGTTGAACCAAAATATATTCTTAAAAATTATTTTGGTATGAAAGATCTTGGTAAGGCAAATTTTATTCTTGGAATAAAAATTACTAGAACATGTGATGGAATTTTCCTTGGCCAGTCACATTATGTTAAGAAAATTTTAAAAAGTATAACTTTCTTGATTGCAAGCATGATTTAACGCCTTTTGATTCAAGCGTTCACTTATTTCCTGTACAAAGTGAAAAATGATGTGATAAATAAAAAAGAATGTGCTAGTTTAATCGAAAGTTTGAGATATGTGACTGATTGTACTAGGCTTGATATTGCATATACAGTAAGAGTACTTAGCGAGTTTACAAGTAAGCCAGTTAATGAACACTGGCATGCTATAACGAGAGTTATGAGATATTTAAGTGGGACCAAAACTTGTGTTTTGTTCTATAAAAAATATCCTATTGTACTTGAGGGATTTTCTGATGAAGATCGAAATACTTTATCAGGTGATTTCTGTTTGACCACTGGTTATATTTTTACTTTGTGTGGTGGTGCTATTTGTTGGAAATCTAAAAAATAAACTATCATTTCGAACTCTAGCATGGAGACTGAGCTAATTATTTTAGCTTCAGCTAGTAAAGAAGCAAATTAGTTGAGAGATTTGTTGTTTTAAATTTCTTACTTTGAAAAACTAATTCCTCCTATTTTGATTCATTGTGTTAGCACCACTGCAATTCATAGAGTTCAAAACTGTTATTACAACGGTAAATCCAAACCTATAAGGAGAAAATATAGTAATGTAAGATTATATTTAATAAGCGATACCATTAATATTTATTATGTCAAATCTTGTGATAATTTTGCAGATCCTCTTACTAAAGTCTTAACAAGAGAAAATGTCAGAGCCTATCTAGGGAGATGTGATTGAAGCCTATAAATTCCTGAGTCATATATGAGGAAACTTAACCTGAGGACCAGAGATCCTATAACCAGATTCAATGGCAAGAAAGAATCATATGATGACTTATTGTGAAAAATGTACTTATTTTTTTATTCCTTCCCTATGATATGAGTGCATTGTTTCCTGTATTGATTGTGCAGGTTGAGTTTAAAAACTCATAATAAAAATTTGTAGTCCGTATGGGTGCAATGTTAATTTTACAGGAACACTCTTAACAAATTTCACCTATGTGAGTGCGGAAGTAGGCAGCTTCCTATAAGAATTGGGCTTATTCTGAAAACACTCATGAAATTGGGATAGCACAAGATCGTAAGTGCTGGCTAGTAAAGTTCATGTCAACACCTTAATTATTATATGTGAGCAGTTAAATTTTATTTCCCTTAAGCAGTCATAGTTCAAGTCTGAGACCACTGCAGCTCTGGATTAAAAGTTATTGTTTCATTAAGTGAAAGTTCAATGCAAAGCATATTTTTACTATTTATAGTAATCTTCCTTCAACTAATAGACTCTCTATAATATTAAAATGAGTGAGGGATTATTGATTATGCGGTGCATTTTTAAATTATAAAATGTTAATGAAATTAGTGTAACTTCCTTTGGCTACATTCCATGGCAGTTAGTGAAAATATTTTTATTATTTGTTCCTTAGCCATTGGAGAAGTAATTGCAACGTCACTCCATATTTTGGAGTTAGTGCTAGACCACTTCATGGCTGCTCATTAGTGCTGCAAACGGATGACTCTTGGCCTCTTGGTCAAGAGAGGCTACATTTTACATTATAAGTTTTGTAACCTCAAATACTTTATTTTCCTCTTTATTCTCCTGTTACATTTTGTAGCATATGTAACTTGTAGGTCTTTAATCTTTCCTAGTTACTTCTTATTCATGGCATGGAAGAGTTTTACAACTATAAATAATGTGGTCTTCATTTATTTTGTGTACACAACACAAGAGAAAAATAGAGTGCATAAAGTTGTCAAAAGAGAGTTCTTATTAGATAAAGCAAAATATTCTTTTTGTGGAGCTTCAGACTCAACTCTAGTTTAGATATTGTTGAGTTACTCTTGTGTGATAAGATTGTTGTATACTGGAGGGGACAAGTCAAGGAGCATATTACTGGACCGGTGAAAACATTTATTGCAATGGGTTTGAATCTCCTTAAAAAGAGCGAGATATCCGCATCTCACCCTGAAGATTTTGTTCTTCTTTTTTACTTTTTCAATTGTTATTTGTAATCTTTTGTAATTTTCACCAACACCTCTTATATATGTTTTAGGCTTGTACTTAGACTTCCAAGCCCATCCCTGCCCCCACCCACTAACACACTTTTTTTCCCCTCAATTTAGTGTCAATTTATCTCTTTCTGCAAACTTTTTTTTTGGTGACAAAAGGAAATATTATATTACTTAGTAATATGCATCAGTACATAATAATTGCGGAGGTAGTGCCCCATTGGTCCCTATGCAGGGAGGATTGTTCATCATTACAAAAGATAAGATTTGAACTGTACTTGTTCCTAAGAGCTAGATTAGTACTTATTCTTGCAATAGGAGTTCCACTCTTGTCTGCATTGATTGCTTCCTGAACACACAAAGGCAGAACTTCAAAAATAGTGATTTTATTCCTACTATATATCCTTGACCCCTCCTTTGCCAGTGTATTCGCAACCTTATTTTCTTTGTGATAAATATGCTTAATTAGGGGGTTCCCCAAGCGGCGCAATAGCTCCCTGTAATCATAGACCATAGATTGGAATTTTAGTTGTGGGTTATGTAGGAATGAGATAATAGTGCTGTTATCCACATTTATCTCTAATGGGACTAGCTTGTGTTTGCAGGCAATTTGCAGTCCCTGTAATAAACCTGTTATTTCTATCTGAATAGTGGTGGCACCCCTCAGTGATCCCATCACTCCAACTACCTAATTTCTTGTTTCATTCCTAAACACTCCTCCTGTTCTTCCTTGGTCAGTGATACTATTATAAGAATCATCTATATTTAATTTAAATCTTCTGAGTGGGGTATTCCATGTTATATATTTATAATTGTGTGCCCTTGCTTTCCTGATATTCCCTATCAAGGTTAGATTTCTAATGTAGGGAATAGGACTATGGGTCTTTGTATTTTGGTTTGAGAAGATTCGTTTATTTCGTGCTAACTAGGTATTCCAGAGATAGAACGGAAAAGCTTCACTCCATTTTACATTGTTGTTGATAGTAAAGTCTAGGTGGGCCATTTGTTCTAACCAATCTTCTGAGTCTGAATTTAGAATTTGAGTCATTTGAAAATGAACTCCCAATTTTAACCACTGCTCTTGTGTCATGGTGTATTCAAGCAAAATGTGTTTTAAGGTTTTGAAACTATTGCATTTAGGACATAAAGGGCTTATTTGCAAACCTATTATATGGAGATGGCTATTTGTAGGGAGCTTGTTATGCTTACATAACCAGAGGAAAAATTTTAGTTTGTTTGGGCAATTGAAAAGCCAGATCCAAGAAAATTTTGATCTTGTGGTAGGGCTTTGTTCTATTATTTTTCTTGGTATCAACTACTTGTAAGAAGATTTGACAGAGAAATCCCCTGTGTATGTATCCAAAAATTTTTATTAGGGTCATTTGAGTCTAACGAGTGATAAGTGTTCTGAATGATTTTCTTAATTTTGCTAGGAATTTCAAATGAGATAGAGTGAAAGTTCTAAGACTTATGAGGTAGAATGGTTTGGACCATTTGATTTTCCTTATTTTGATTTAGAGTACCTATAATTAAGTCTCTTAAGCTTTGATGATTTAGCAACCATTTATCATTCCAGAGGTTAATGTTACTTCCACTCTTATTGTCCACCCTATGGACCTTTTAATTTGCAGATGAACCAACCTTCTAGAAGGTGTTTCCATGTGCGGCTATGGATGGTTTTTGCTTCTGTTTGTTGATTTAGGACTCTGGTCCCATATTTTGAGAGTAGGAGAGAGGCCCAAAGGCTATGAGGATTTATATGGGCTCTCCATGCTAGTTTTGATAATAGTGCTAGGTTTTTGTATTGGGCTTGTTGCAGACCCAGACCACCTTGAGTTTTGCTTTTGCCGATGTCATCTCAATTGACAAGGTGAAGCTTTCTTTTTGAGGCAATGATTCCCCATATAAAATTTCTTTGAATTTGATTTATTTTTTTGTGATGCTGGAGGAGAGTTTTAATATTGTATTATATGTGTGGGGATACTATTTAGAGTAGATTTTGCAAGGGTAGTTCTTCCTGTAACGTTAACAAATTTCATCTTCCATCCTACTAGCTTTGAATGAAGATTGTCAAGAATAAAGTGAAAATCCTTAGAGGTGGTATAACTAGAAATAATGGGAAAATCGAGATATATGCCTAGGTCACTGGTACTTTTGATGTTTAGATGGTCTATGATGTCGATTTTTTGTTTTTTCGAGCAATTTCTAGAGAATAGAATTTGGGATTTCGCAGTGTTGATTTTTTGACCTGAGTTGGATCAGAAGTATTTTAGAGTACTCAGGATGGCTTCACTATTTCCTTTGTCTACTTTTGCCAATAGTACAATATCGTCAGCAAACATTAGATGGGAAAGATGGGGCCCTCTTTGATTAAGAGAGATTGGTTCCTATTTCTTATTTTAGATTGCCTGCTCTATATTCCTAGATAGTCTTTCTATACATAATATAAATATGTACTGTGACACTAGATCGCCTTGTCTTATGCCCCTCGTTGGGGAAAAGAAAGGTGCTTGTGTCCCATTTACAAGAATAGATATTTTGCTGGTTATGATGCAGGACAGAATAAGTTGGCTGAGTTTGGGAGGAAAATTAAAGAAAAGAAGGGTTTTGATGATAAAAGACCATTCTAGTCTGTCGAAGGTCTTTTTCAAGTCTAATTTAATTAGCATGAGGCCCTTTTTTCAGATAGAGACCAATTCTTGGACTATGATGGCATTATCACTTGTTCGTCTATTTTTTTAGAAAACCAGATTGATAGGGGTCTATTATGTCTGAGACTGGGGGCTTAATTCTATTTACGATTGTTTTGGTAATAATTTTATACCTAGTATTACATAGGCTGATGGGCCTAAATTCTTTAAGGGTTACCGCGTTAAGGTTTTTTGTAATAAGGCATATGTAAGTATGGTTTATATCTGTAGGGATAGACCCTAATGAGAAGGATTTGGTATAGAGAGTTTCAACAGATTTACCTACAATGTTTCAATATTTTTGATAAAACACAGGATGCAGGCTGTCAGGACCTAGGGCTTTAAAAGGCTGAAAAGAATTTACCACATCAAAAATTTCTATTAAGGTTGGGGTACCGTCCAAGCTTGATACTTCACAAGTGCTTAGATTATGGGTTCCTGGGAGGATCTTTTTGAAGTAAGACTGACTTGTGGTGAACAAAGATTGAAAATAGTCTTGAGCTAGTTGAAGTATGTGGCTTAGATCACAAGTTCAGTTATCAGTGGAGTCTTTTAGAGCCAGGATTTTATTCTTCCTTCTTCTATTTTAAGGTTGTGGTGTGGAAGAACTTGGGATTTCTGTCCCCATCACTAATCCAATTTATTCTGGATTTTAGCTTTTAGAAATCCTCCTCTAACCTAAGGATTTCATTAAATTATTTAATAAGATCTTGTTCTAAATTTTGAAGGAAGGTACTGGTTTGGTGTCTAGGGGAATTATGAATTCTTTATATTCTGTTCAAGATTTTCCTTTTTCTGTAGAATAGATTCCCCAAAGTAGTACGGTGCCATTCTTTAGCTTTAATAGAAAAATTTTTAATATTGGGGATTATCTTATAGTTATCTTCCCAAGAGTAGGAGATTATATGATAGAGATCTGAATGTGACATCCACATGGTTTCAAAGCAAAATTTTTTTGCAGTTTTATCAATTTTTGTAGGGTTAAGAGTGAGCAGCACGGGACAGTGATCCAAGTGGGTCCTAGGTAGATACATGACCTGTGCATCTAGGTATTGTTGGACCCATTCTTCATTTGCTAGGAATTTGTCTAATCTTTCATAAATTAGTGCGTGTTTTTTTGTAGCGTTTATTTAGCCACACATACCTACTTCCTTTGAAGCCAAGGTCTATTAATTATCAGTGATTTAGCATATCCCACATGTCACTGGATCTACTAATATTTAAAGGTCTTACACCTTTTTTTTCAGAGTTCTTTAACAGATCATTAAAATCCCTAGCAATTAGCCAACCTCCAGAAAAATTATCTTTAAGCTTTTTTAGTTTATACCATAGAATATTTCTCTGTTTTCTAAAGTTGCTTGCATAGATATAGCTAAATAACCAAGTAGTATGAGTTATAAATACCTTGATCATAGCGTGTATCTATTGGTTGGTGGTAGTTATTTCATCTAACTCCAGCACAATACCATCCCATAGGATGACTATACCTCCAGAGTTAACATCTGACGCTACTTCTAGCATGCTACTAAAAAGAAATTCTTCTAGAAGGGCCTGATGATTCTGCATTTTAGTTTCTAGTAAAGCAACGATAGGTGGTTTGTGCAAATCAATGGGACCTCTAAAGTTTCTCCTAAAGTCTGCCTTGTTACAACCTCTACAATTCTATATATTATCAGATTCATTGGTCCTAGTGTGGGTGTTGTGGGGATAGGAGATCTCTCCTGACCTGTCCTAATTACATTCAAGAGAGTAGGGTTCAGCATTACTACAAAGTTCCCTATTCTCGGGTTGCTGGGAGGACGAATGTTTATGGAACTTTTTAAGAGTGTCGTAGGACAGATGAGTATATGTTTTTTGCAAATCTTTTCTTGTATATCATTATTATTATGTCTTTTAGAACTCCTATTTCGGTCCTCGTCTCCATCAGTAAGCTTATTGTATCCTCTATTTATTCTACATCTATTATTTGCTCCTCGTTCAAACTTCTCGCGGAGGGGGGATTTAGAGTTTGTTAGATTTTTAGCTGGGAGGTCGATGCTATACTGCTTGGAACTACCTGATCCGTACTGGATAAAGCATTTTCTTGTTCCATATACAGATTGTGTGGAGCATTCACTTGTAGGTTTGGTACTGTCCATATAGGTGAATCCTCTAGTATCTGTTGTTGGAAGAGGAAGGGAGGTATGGGTTGGATCTTTGGATTCATGGTCTGAGCTAGGTGGTTGAATAGGGGTAATTCCCAAGTTGGCATGTGATAGAAGGAGAGTTGGGGAAAAGGAATGCTCAGGGGTGGCTGAAAGGTTATACTCATCCATGGGTAGTGATTATAAGTGTCCATTGTCATCCGCATTCCTTCCAAAATTAGTTGAGCTAGAAATGTTGGGTTTTGGACTATCACAAGAACTTTCCTACCTTCTACTATCACACTAAAGGACAGTGCTTGTCCCGGCATGCTCAGCTCTAACCAAGAGTGAGGGTTCATATTTGGGATTTGGGCCGGAGTTGCATAAAGGGTGGTAATTGATAAGGTCACCAGAAACGTTTATACTGAGGGGGTATGGTGGGTTCATTGTTGGAGGATTTGGTACTAGGTTACAAACTATCTGACATCTATGCACGTGAGTGGGAATGGGGTACCTTGTATTTATTCGACATTGGCAGGCTGAAATGGGAATTCATGGCATTTTGCGGTTTTAAAGGTAGATCAATAACTATCGAATTTATAGGTTATATAGTTACTTCTTTAGTGCTTTCTCCTAGATTTAGTAACTTATTATTATTATTATTAATGGTCGAGACCTGGGAGGACGTTGTTTCAAAAAAGGTGATGGTGAGGACCGGTCTAGAATGAGTAATAATTTGTATATGTGATAGGGATTTATCAACCTATGGTGAGGATTGAGGCGTGTGTGGATTGAGTGGGATCAGGAGAGTGCTTGGTGAGGCATGTGGTGACCGAAGAGTCCACATGGCTAGAAGAGATATTATAGGGGGTGGTTTTGTAATTTCTTGTCTGACTCTCCCTACGCCCTCCAATCGAATTTGGAGATTTTACTTATTGCAGAAGAGGAGCAGACGTCAGTATTGGGGATACAACTACTACGTTTTCCACATCATTACCTATAGTTTCCAATGCACCTTGGGAAGATGTAGATCATTTATTGTTTGCGAATAGAGGCAGTGATGGGAAAGACGATGTGAAAAGCCTAGTTGGATTTTTAATTTTGTTTTTTAAAAAATTTCTTTTACAAGATTTTTAATGACTGAAATTAATTTATGATGTCACTCTTGCTGACGTCACATGATGCATCACTTGTGGAGCATTAACCATCTTGCTGGAGGAAGACGTATGATCCACGCCTGCTATCGCCACTGTTACTTGAAAATTAGATGGATTTGCTATCTGGGAGCTCCGAGGATATATAAAAGTTTGGGAATCAAGATACTTACCTGTATCGATATGGTAGAGATTAACGCTAATACCTACATCTTTTCCTTGATTGTTGTTTACTTGTCATTTTAATATGTTGTTCTTCTTGGGAAATTTGATTATTTGCCATTGTCCCTCTTCTTTGGTGTATTTTTGTTGTGATTTGCTGCCTTCATTCCCTATAATGTTATGTTGGGATTTTAGTTCTTGGTGAGATGTGCCATCAGTTGCTTTTTTGGATGAGAGCATTATGTGGCCCAACACTCCACATTTTGAACAAAGTATATTGTCGCCTTCATAAATGAGGGTTTGCTTGTGGTTTCCTATTGCGATGTGTTTTTCTTACTAGAATTCCAATTTGGAATTCCACTCAAATTCGTGCATATCTTCCCCCTATTATTGATAAAGTACATACGTCCGTCTTGACTAACCTCCCCAATTTCCTTCCTATATTTGCCAGAATTTGGTGGTCATAAAACTTGGTGGGTAATTTTGGGAGACAAACCTAGATGGCTGAGTAGGTTTCTGTTGCTTCAGATGGCACAAAGTTTGGTTGCCAGCCTTTGACGGAGAGGAAGAAACCATTTACAAACCAAGGGCCCTCTTAAAGGATTTTTTGGGTATTTTCTTCCTTTAATAATTTGATAGTATAGTACTCATGTCCCAAATCTATTAGGGTGATTTCTTCTGATAATCTCCACATTTTAGCTAACTTTTTTTTCTAGATAGGCATGATTTAGCATTTTCCCAAATACCTTGATGATCACTGAAAACTTACATGGCATATAGATTCTCCATTTATCTTCATTGGTGAGAGAAATATGAGTATCCTCTTCTGCTATGTCCAGGTTTGGCAGGGGGTCGTCCACTTCCATATTCATATCTTCATTATTTACTCGACTATTGGCATGAGGTTTTAGGAAGATGGACTTGAATGAAGGAGTTTCCATTGGGCTTGTTTGGTTGTACAGATTTGTCGATTGGCCCGCTTTGTTAGTGTTTGGTGGTTTAGGTGGAATATGTTGGTTTAATTGTTCATCTATTGTGTTTTCTTACTCCAAGTTACTGTTCATCGGTTCTCTAGTCTCTATTTCATTTCTGCAAACCTACTTCTACACAATAAAACATGAAATTTGGAGTATTGAACGGATATGATGTACATAAACATAAGTAAATAAATCAACATGTTAGTCAAACCATAGCTAAAAACGTGTACATCTAGCCACCAATCAGAAGCCATGCTTGTCCTCGAGCAAACCCCACACTCTAAACATACAATTATTATCATGTAGTTAGATCTTAAGTATAAAATATGCTAACACCTATGAATTTGGTTGATACTAACAATCTGATTCTAGTACAATTTGAACCATCAAATACATACTTTTTGATAGGAGTGGCAAACGAGTGAGTCGAGTCGGACATGAGTCAAGTAAAAATGGATAAAATACCCAACTTGACTCATATTTTAAAAAGATAAAAATGAGTTACCTAATGGATAATATGGGTAAATATGGATGCTCATGTTATAGTAGCAATCATGTTAAAAGTTTCACAAACAGATCCTTTTAGTCATTCCTCACCCCTTTCCCCTC
>JAOTQJ010111967.1:0-43688 GCA_025642045.1 Solanum sejunctum | reverse complement strand
GAGACATATATTAAGGGGAGATGCTGCCGATATTTTTATAACATTTAGAACTAAAAAGTTAGGTCAATTCTCTTTGTTTTGCATGTTTTCTAGTGGTGGACAACATTAGAACTTTTCTAGTGTTACCTTCCTGATTCAGGTAGTAATGAATAGGAAAAGAGATTGATTAACAGTATTTGATGATGTATTTCATCTAATGAACGAAGCTAGACAAAAGGGCGGTTCATTAGGACTATGAGTAATGGTTAGTATTGCATACTTTGGAGATGGGTCAAGTCCTATAGTGAAATTCACCTGTTACCTTTGACCAAAGGGCTTGTGGAGTTCAACTACGATCCTACATGTTATATTCTAGTCGAGGATTAAGTTATCCAGAGATATTGAGTTGGTGAATCATAGGGAACACAAATTCCCAAGTTGCTCTCTATTATTGATTGTCTCTTGCTTAAGTTAGTTTAGTTTAATTTCTTATTGAACATTATAAACCCCCTTTTGAGGAATTGAGTTGTTACTTAGTTGAACTACATAATGGTGAATTCATTGTGAGTCTCTGTATTCTTTATAGGATTCGACTCTAAATCTTGTTAGGTTTTATATTTGACAATTATCAATTTATTCTTCAAAAGAGAGGTGTAACTTGAAATAAGACCCCTAGCCTCGAATCTAGTCTGCACCTCCTTGGTTTGAGTCTGGTATTTATCTCCTTGGTCATAAATCTAAGCCATATATTAATGATCTCGAATTTGACATCAGACCTGTGGTAAGGGTGTTGCAACTGATATAGACTAACCATGGACACTCTATGTGCAAATGATCAAGTGAACAATAGCATAATGCCTAAAGGCTAAATGACATGTGATCAACCCATCATAGTAAGTAGGTAGTGAATCTAATCATTGCGAGATCTCGCTAGTACTAAGACTATTTTGTTGTTGTTGGCTATCCTCTGAAGTGGGTAGTACCTCCTAAATAGGTCTGGTATACCAACACAACTGATATCTACTCTAGGGGATCTTCTGGTGTGACCTGTCCTAGTATCTCTGCCCTAGTCTAGGAGATACTGTAGCTACCATAGTACCTAGTCCTCTTGTTGCTGCCTCCTAGGTCTCATGAAAAATATGCTCTATGGTGCTAGCATGATCAACTATATCTAGAAATGAGTGGCCTTGTAAGACTAGATGCTTCGTATCCACCCTTAGGTGAAATCTGAACACACATAAAGCATCTGACTCTCTCCTCCTAAGTGAGCAAGATTAAAGTGGTGTACCAGGACAACTTATTCAACCTTGCTTCATACTTTGAGAATGTGATAGCCCCCTTCTCCAATCTTGCAAGCTATCTATAAGATAATCCCTACTGCTTCGGGGAGTATATCTTGCTAGGAAAGCCACAAAAAACTCAGTCCATGATAGTATGGGTGATCTGGCTTGTTGAGTTTGCATGTAGGAGTACCAACACTACTTGGTTAGCTCATAAAATTGGTGGCAGTGAAGTTGGATTCTATAGAATTCGCAAGGCCTAATGACTGGAGTTGCTCATAGATGGTAGCCAAAATCTCCATGGCATCCTCACCAGTAACTTCAAAAATGTCAGAGGTGATAATTTCTAGAAGATCCCCAACATCTTCTACTCCTATCGTGAAATGGAATCCTTTAAGGTGGTTGGTTGGGGTTGAATAGGTGGTGGAGGTGGATGAGCTCCAAGAACCAATGGGGCAGGTTGGTCCTGCTGTGCTGGTCTATCATGAACTAGAGTGAATGCTTATTGTACACCTTCTACAACTATTAGAAGATGAAGGATAGCCATCTGTATGGCTGGAGACATGGCTAAGGTGACTAGGGGTTGTGCTGGAGGTGGCCCTGCTAGTTGTGTAGAAATAGAGGCATCCTAGTGCCCTACTTTATACTCTAAGGTTGCATCTTTGTCTAGTGCTAATGTTGCATAGCGTCATCAACGTCTACACTAATCCACAGGAGTCTACTAGACGTTAGCTCTGTATAAGATACACCAACGAACCTTGGGCTGTGATACGAACTTGTCAGAATTTGATTTCTCAAACTGAGCTGGCGCCTATAACAACTCGCCAATAGTCAAACTAATCGATAACCCAAAACTATATGTAATGTATATTAGGGGGTAAACTAAAAGATTCTAATAAAATATTAACAATATAAAAACATAAAGGTAGAAACTAACCTAAAATATATACAACAAACCCTCCCAGAACCTAGAAGTCTCTAGTACAAAAATTCCTATGCACAAAATAAAGAGCACACGTCATAAAAGTGCAAATAAACTATATGCAAGACCTGGATAGTCTTAAAATGTACAAAAATATGGCCACTAAGCACAAGGAAAATAATGATCCAGAAATACCAAACACTCACCCTCATCCCCCGAGATGGGTTATTGCAAGCTCAATAATCAATATTGGTGACTGATGCTCGGACCTGCATCACGAAAGTAGATATAGAGTGTTGTTTAAGAACAAGGACAATAGGTACTGAGTAGGAATCATAAACTAACTGAGCAATAAAGTTTAAAGACGTATAAAAATAGGAATAGACGTAAACATGAGTCAAAATAAGCTGATAGGAATAAAGGGATTATTTACAATACAAATAAGATAAAACTAACTAAAGAGTTATGCTAGCTATAGCTAATGGAGCCTACGTAAGCCCTATAGGAACATCAAAGAACTAGAATTGCAAGAATTTGAGGAGTAATGATTCTACCATACTGAAAAATTAAGAAAACCAACCTCAACACTAAACCATGAATATTTGAGAGCATAGGGTTAGATAGAAGCCGGATACTAAAGATGAGACTACTACTGTCCTAATGCTCGCCCAATAAATGAGGAAGGCTAAGGCCGAGACTTCTACTATCCAAATGATCACCTATTTCAATGGTAGGTTGTGACTATTAATACTACCCGAATGCTAGTCAAATATATAAGGTGTTGCCTAAGGCTAGAAGTACTACTACCTGGATACTCACCATGTATATATAGGGTGCTAGGTAAAGGACTGCCAAATATCTAGATACTTTCCTAGAGTAATTGGATGTTCCTAGCTTCCATCTCTTCCATAAGCACATTAAAAGTTATGCAAATTTTCTTTCACAATAAACGAGGAAAGGTGTTGCCACCCACAACAACAACAACAACACTATACCCAGTGAAATCCCACAAGTGGGGTCTGGGGAGGGTAGATTATACGCAGACCTTACCACTACCAGATAGTGGTAGAGAGGTTGTTTCCTGAAACCCTCAGCTCAAAACCCGGAAGTAGAACAATGTACTATGGGATCTAACTCTACAAACTCACTCCAGAGTAATGGTATGCGGGAAATAATGAATGATAAAGTTATACTCAATCAAGTTGTTTCCTAACTACAGTTCAACTACAAGGCACTAGTTTACTATGCCATTCTACTATTTTCTCTCATGTTTAACAAATTTTTCTGAAATTCTTCGTATTGTGGACA
Organism: Solanum sejunctum; assembly: GCA_025642045.1. Lineage (NCBI taxonomy): Eukaryota > Viridiplantae > Streptophyta > Magnoliopsida > Solanales > Solanaceae > Solanum > Solanum sejunctum. Next base: position 40,199 of record JAOTQJ010111967.1, on the reverse strand, counting down.
AACAGATTCTAGCATACTTTATTGCCTTTGAGAAGTTCATTGACACCTTGATTTTAGGTGCCGATATATTTGTGGGTATGATCATTCTATCCTACTAGGATATATTCTATTAACCTTGGTTACTTTAAAGGAATAATTTCTTTAAGGATACATCGTGCATTCTATAAACTTGATTTTCTTCTAGTTGTTTTAGTTTATATTTTTTTCTTACAGATTTATTTTCATCACTAGTTTTAATTTTTGACTTTCAAAACTTGCTAGAACTTTTGTGTTTGTTATTTATACAAAGGTTTTGCTGTACAAAAATTTTTGTTTTATAGAAGTTCTTTTTGTTATAAAAAATTTTTGTCCTACAACTTTTATTTTCAAAAGTGTTTTTCCTAAAAAATTTTAGATCCATGTATTTTAGAAACATATGTTGAAAAATAATTGATGCATGCAAGCAAAAGTTACAAATTCAGAACAAAACTAGTGTAGAAGACACCACGTAAAAAAGGACAATACCTTTATAGAAACAATGCATGTATTTTATTTTTTTTCCTTTTTTGCATTTAATATAGATAACTTTAGATATTCCCGACCGAAAGGAAAATAGATAGATGTGTAGTTGGTTTACAATTGATGAATTCCTTTTTTTCACACATATATATATATATATAAACATGTGCGGACCGCAGAGGAAATATAACACATTATTTCATTTAACTCTTCGCCTTGTCTACACTTTCTACTCATGTGTAAGCTACATATCCAGTAAGAATAAAGCAGAACAGGACATATATCTTTTTGAAAAATGGAAATTTGGAATGTTTTACCATATGTCTGTCATAACATATGACATAATCAATGTGTATGAAACGAACTCAAAAAGTGCCCCAAAACGTGCCTTGGGATACCCAAAATTTTAAATTCCATACATCTAAAAATCTGTGTGTGATATTGAAAGTTTGACTTCATATTCTTGTTCACGGGGTCAAAATTAGTTGAAAAAGGGTCTAACCCCGATTTAAGAGCGAAATATTAGCAATTATGAAATTCGAAAATGCAAATTCCAGAGAGCTGTGAGCGCCTTCCGCTATGCGCACCAGTATATTTTGGTAAATGTTTTTTTTTACTTCGTCCAAAATTTTCTATGTTTTGTATCCAATTGTTCCCAAACGTGTTTTTACCTATACTTAGCCATATTTCACCCTCACATCAGCCAACCTATACTTAGCCATATTTCACCCTCACATCAGCCAAAACATTTCCCAATACTCATTCAAACATTTAGCCATATTTTCACTCCAAAATCCAAGTCTCAAAACCCTCATTTGGAACTAAGGATTTCTTTCAAGCTTCTAGCCTCCATTTTCAATCTTCATCAAGAGATTCTCAAAAACTAAGGTATGTAGGTTTTACCCATTGGGTTCTTCCATCCATGGTGCCCTAACATTTTTTTCACTCAATTTACTTGATTTAAAATTGATTTTATAAATGAGTTTACTAGTATGAATTTTTCTATGAATAATGTTAAAGCTATATGCATTTGTGACTGTTTTGCTATGTTTTTGGGCTATAAATCTTGGATCTATTGTAAGATTTAAGGATCAATTTTTATATGTATTGCTTGAGGGTTTTGCAACGTATTGATTTATGATTTTACAATGGATTTTCTTGCATTTCTTCATCTCTAAATTGTATGGTTTATACTAGCATTTCACATCCTCTAAGTGTTTGATAAAATTTTCAATTATAGTTTCAAAACATGAGATATGATATGAATGATGCTATGATAATGAAATAAACTTATGTATATGATAAATCCTACATAAAGTTTGGGATTAAAGCATGCCCAATCCGAGTGGAGGGGTCTAAGAACCCAGAAAACTGAGATAGGCGTTTGTACTCATCAATCGAGTGAAGGTTTGTACTTCTCCGCCGAGTGATGGGGCGGTATCATCACTAAGCAAGATGTGGGTTTGTACTCATTGACTGAGTGAAGGATTTGTACTTCTCCACCTAGGTGATGGTGCAGCAACATCACCAACCAAGTGAAGGTTTAGTACTTTACAACATAAGTGATGGGGCGGCATCATTACTAACCTACTAAGGGTTTTGTACTTTGAAAATCTAACTTGGTCTATTCTACACATATGATATCCTGTATGAGCATGAGTTATTTAAGCATATTTTACTTGAGCATTGATTATGCATGCCATATTGTTATATGATGTCTATTGACTATTGTTATACATTTTGATTATGATGTTTATCTCTTGTTGCATTTCATCCTACATACTTAGTACATTCAAACGTACTAACGCGTACTCTTGCCTACATGATATCACCATGTAAAAACTAGAGCCTAAGTTGATCATCCTTTTTCACATGGCTAGTTTGGTGCTACTCATGCTAGTTGGTGAATCCTCCACTTCGGGGACCTTATTCTATGCTCTCTTGTTAGGTATTGAGACACTCTTATTTATGTTCTACTTGACTATGAGGGTGAGCCCAGTTGCTTTGTCTTGGCGTTCGCTCTTATCTATGTATTAGAGGTGGTTGCTAGATATGTTATATATCTATTATATGAGTTTTGACTCTCGTCTCTTGATGTGATATTGTGCAAGAATTTTCCCTTAGACCTTTTGCCCATATTCTTGCTGTTTAATCTATTTTATATGCTTCCACGACCAATGATGTGCAATGACAAGTTAAGAGGCTTGTTTAAGGTTCTTTTAGGTTCCCCATTCACCATGTCACGTATAGATGCTATAGTTGGGTCATGACAATGTAGATTATATTCAAATTCTCCATTTCTAGAAATCACCTATGCTCATTTTCTACATATTTCTCATTTTTTAAAAGTTTACTACTGCTTTATACCCTCTAAAATGCATTGACCTGTTGCAATATGCAATCACCTCAGAGGTCATTTATGGAATTTTTGGCAAAATTACTATTTTGTCCTTCTTGTAAGTTGCCTTGATTGATTTTTGATCTAGTCTGAAATTCAAATTTTAAATATCTTGTAAAACACTTGAGTTTTGCAAAAGACAGAGTTTTCAAATGTTTAAAGTTGGAATATTTGAGTTTTTGGGTAATTTTGAGTTTCGAGCGATGGATTGTGATTTTGTTAATTCCACCAGATCCTAAATGCCTAATATGGTTTAGGAGAATTTTCATAACTAAATTTGAGTTAAAATAGAGATTTTAGGCCCAAAGTTGTGTTTTTAGGTTATTTTGAATCATAAATTTTACTTGCATCAACGTTCGGAGTTTAGAGGCTCAAATCAAAATGTCATCAGTTTCAATGGTTCTGAATGGTGAAATCAACATTAGAAATGAAACAATTGGAATTTTTAAAGATTCCATGATTGTTTTAAGTTTTTGGATTCAGAACTAGTTTAAATGCTCTTTCTCAGGTTCTTGGCCAAGGATGCCTCGAATTTGAATTCTGACTATTTCACTGAGTCTAGAATATCAATTTTTGTAGGGTTTTGTATTGGTTTGTGGTCATGGGGTTCTAAACAAATTTTGAAAGTACAGTTCATGATTTAACTAAAGTTGTGTTTTGTTGGTTTAGCTATTTCCAGTGCTGGTGGACCAGAAAGTACTATTCATGATCTAATATTTAATTAAATCTTTAATTGGTTTAGCTGTTTTATTTTTGTCAAGCATGATTGAACCTTTTACGCTCCTATTAATATAGCTTTGAGTGTTTTGGTGTAGAATTATATCAATATAGGCTTGATTATGGTATTTCAGATTGAGTAATTAGTCATGTGATAATATCTTGAATTGTGACTTAATTGTGGATGAAAAATATATGTGAATTTGTGAATCATTTGATGTTGCTATTGAGATGGTAGTTACTTTGAGATGTGTTTGTTATTAAGACTCTGATTATATTGTGATATTGATGAAAATGTGATATTTATGATATCGAGTTAATTAGTTTCGATTGTTGAGACATATGATTCTTATCGACATATTGCATATTTAATTGATACGAATATGATTATTATGCCATCTATATGTGTGTTTTCTTGATGATCCATTGATAATAAAAAGTTGAAGGAATATTGTTCTGACTAGTGAAAAAGAAATGAAAGAAAAGAAATAAAGACCCGAAGGAAAATGATTTCGGCTAGATATGAGAAAAGTGTCAAAGGGAAATGGTTTCAGCGGATACATGGTCCATCTATGGTCCCAATGGGCTCTGTTTGAAGCCTGATTATGATTACCAGATGAGTATCTTCGGACAGACGTGCATTATGATTATTTTACATTTGCATCGCATTATTTACAAGTCATGGCATTCACTCCATGTCATACTATTCTAGGTTGCTATTATTATATGAAAAGCTTTTGAGACTATATAACTATTGTATGATTTGACTTGTTTATGGCTAAACCACTTTGAGATGTGATCCTATGTGATGAGTAGTATATCTATATCCGTACGTGTGCAGGTTTGTAGTTCAGTGATGTGTTGTTGGTTGTTAAGGAGTACTCATGTTCTTCATTCGTTACTTTTGGTTAGTTCCATATGTTGAGTACCCTATTGTTTTGTGCTCACCCATTTCTATATTTTTGTGGGTTACGATTTGGTCCCATTAATTACACTTTGCTCATTATAGGATTGAGCTTCCAAATTATTCTTGAGGTAATTGTTTATGTCTTAGGTAGATTTTCGAGGAATCCATTATTATGTTATGTTCTATTCAGAACTGGACATTTAAAACTTGTATTTTTTGAGTATTTTGTATTTAGTGGCGTTTACAATGTGACACCAATCGTGGGGTTGTCTTAGTTTTGTTTGGTATGTTTATCTATCCTTTTCATATTGTTTATCATCTAGTATTATTTTGATGTTTGATGCGATCACATAAAAAGATGGTGCTGGAAGATTACATGGACACACCATATCATTCATGTGTGGCTAGAAATCAAAGTAAACTAACAACAAGAGCTAGAATATACATGTCACGTATGGTCCCCTATGGAGTGTGTACTGCCCATGTTCAGTTACATGATGATATGATGGTGTGAACTTGGTGATAAGTCAGTAACCAAAGACTCCAAGACTATCTAGGATAAGATGGAACCAAAAAGGAGCAAAGGAAAGTTGTATAAAAAAATGATCAAGACATATTATGCATGTTGTGTTGGGAAGTTGCTTGTGCCCATGATCAACGATGCAACTCACTTGAGGGTATGTAGCTGAGGAGAAGAAGTATTTAAAAGCTACAGGAGTGGTTGAAGCCAAAGCAGAACAAAAAGAAGCAAGAACACACACCACGGATGGGTTCACAATCCGTGGTGTTTTATATGGATCGTGAAATAGCTCGTCCAATAGAGTGGTCCAAGAACTTCATTGAAACACCTTACCACGAGCCCTTGGATGAAAGTTTTTGTACTCCACAAGCTGTGAAGGTTCTTATGAAAGGAGCAATGACAACCACAATGATCAACTCGCGAAGGCAAATAGCATTGCAACCTTGCACAACCTGTGAACATCTTCACTAGTCGTGGAGATGATCGTGAAAAGGGTGCTAAGTATGGATAGTTTTTGCACCAAGTGAAGGACCATGATGTGCCTTTGGTTGTCTTGAGAATGACCATAGGTTATGGTCCTAGCCGTGAGACCCTCAACGATTCAAAATACAAGTTCAATTAGGACTCCTTTCCTACATAGTTTAGGCTTAATTTTCCTCTAGTTATAGTATTGTTATAAGACTGTAAATAGAGCTAGGTTTTATTTCTTTTTGACATATGGTTCCCCATGAATTACGGATTCGAAGACATGAATTTTCCAGCATTTTGTTTAGTTCCATGCACAACATGACTAGATAGTGAGGAGAAAGATTAAGATCCTTGTTGAGAGTTTGGTGATTTTTTCAAGAGTAAGTCCCATTTTTTCCTCCCATTTATTCATGCGATTAAAGAATTGGTTTATTCTTCCTTGTAAGTAATTTAAACATGAACTGCAACATAATATTTGTTCTAATTCTTGCATGTCCAAATAACTAAACCCAACATTAGGGTTGTGGGAACCATAATGTTTTAATGAAATAGGCAAAACATAACACTTTTTTGGTACTTGTATTGCATGTATTGTTATTTTTATGTTTAAAAGTCCTTATTGATGAGTGCATGCATTGAGATATCGCCCATATACATTAGTTATCTATGAGGAAATTAATGATTAGAAAAATGAAATTACAATGATAGATAGACACAATCAACCTAGGTTTGAGTCACTTGATCCTGGGACGGGATGGTATGGTTATGCTTGGGGGTTAGATTATGTCTAAGGACTTGCACAGTTTATTTAGGAAGGGCCTGTCCCAGACCTTATCAGATGTTTTCTCTATTTAGAGGCTTTGTAGACTATGTAAAGCATAATGAAGTCATGTCTCGCACTTTAGATAGCGTAGCCCCAACGGCCTAGTCATATGCATTTCCTTTTCGCTTGCTATCACTATATATCTTCTTAAAAGCATGTTAAAGGTAGAAACCTCTTATAATATGTATAAGATGCACATAGTTACATGTTGGTTCTCCCGAGCCTTATCAGGAATAGGTGCCAGTCCTCCCTAATTGGACTTTAGGGCATGATAGAAGTGGTATATATCTTCACCTGATGTGGTCACAGGTACATTATCCTTCTTTTCACATAAAGTATATGCATTAACTAACCCTAGTTCTACACTATCATATATCACACCGCTAGTTGCCAGGAAGGTTAAGAGAATGCCCAAATTATTGAGCAAACCATTTGAAGTGTCTACACCAACTGATGAATCTATTATGGCTAAAAGGGTTTATTATGGTTGTGTAGTAACAGTTTGTAACCATGACACATTGGTGGACCTTATTGAGCTAGAGATGGTGGAATTTGATGTTATAATGTGTATGGATTGGTTAGCTTCTTGTTATGTCACTGTGGATTGCCGAAATAAGAGGGTGTACTTCCACTTTCCAAATGAGGCAATTCTTGAATGGGAAGGCAATGTTGGAGCACCAAAGGTGAAGTTTATCACTTGCTTTAAGGTGAGAAAGATGATATCTAAGGGGTGTATATGTCATTTAGTTAGAGTAAGGGATATGGAGACAGAATCACCAACTCTTCAGTCAGTTCTAGTAGTGAATGAATTGGCTAATGTGTTCCCTAAAGAACTCCCAGGCTTACCTCCTGAATGAGAAACCGATTTTGGTATTGACTTACTTCCAGGAACTCAACCTCTTTTTATCCCTCCATATAGAATGGCCCAAGTAGAATTGCGAGAACTAAAAGAGCAGCTAAAAGATTTACTGTATTAGGGTTTTATAAGGCCTAGTGTGTCTCCCTGTGGTGCACTAGTGTTATTTGTATGCAAAAAGGATGGCACCTTGAGAATGTGTATCGACTATATACAATTGAATAAGGTGACAATTAAGAATAAAAATCCCCTCTCTAGGATTGATGATTTATTTGATTAGTTACAGGGTGCCAAATGCTTTTCAAAAATTGATGTGAGATAAGGTTATTACCAAGTGAGGGTTAAGGAGCAAAATATACCCAAGACAACTTTCAGAACATGTTATGGTCACTTTGAATTTCTTGTTATGTCATTTGGGCTAATTAATGCACCAACAGTTTATATGGATCTGATGAACAGTGTGTTCAAGCCATTCTTGGATGTGTTTTTGATAGTATTTATAGATGACATTTTGGTATATTCAAGATCACAATAGGACAACGCAGATCACTTGCGCCAGGTGCTACAGGTTCTTTGCGATCGACAGTTGTATGCTAAATATTTTAAATGCAAATTTTGGCTGAAGTCAATAGCATTCTTGGGCCATATTATGTCTAATGAGGTAATAAGGATTGATTCACAAAAGATAAAGGTTGTAAAATATTGGCCAAGGCCAGCGATACCCATGAAAGTTCGGATCTTCTTAGGCTTGGCAGGTTATTACAAGAGGTTGGTTGAAAATTTGACTCCATATGGGTAATAGTTGATAGACTCACAAAGTCAGCACACTTCTTGCCAGTTAGGAGTGATTATATAGCTGAAGAGTATGCTAAGATATACCTCAAAGAGATAGTCAGGCTACATGGAGTCCCAGTCTCCATTATATCTGATCGAGGAGCTCAATTCACTACAAAGTTTTGGAAGTCCTTCCAAAGGAGTTTAGGGACACAAGTGATTTTGATACAACTTTCCAGCCTCAAACTGATTGTCAAGAAGAATGCACCATTTAGACACTTGAAGATATGTTGCGAGCTTATGCATTGGACTTTAAAGATAGTTGAGTGGACCATTTGCCACTTATTAAGTTCTCCTATAACAATAGCTACCACGTGAGTACCAATATGGCACCTTGTGAGGCTTTGTATGGAAGGAAATATAGATCGCCAATTGGATGGTTTAAAGTGGGTGAAGGAAGGTAACATTATGTTGCCCATTTTTATATTGTGTGGAATTGTGATGTGTTGTTCTTGGTGGGTAGTTGTAAGACTATTATGTTATTAAAATAGGATGTACATGATGTGCACATACTAATGTGTATTAGAAAATACTGTTAAGGGTGGGAAGGTTAAAGGAATATGCTCGGGTTTATAAACTCCCACTTACTGCCCATGTATTGTTTTCTTATGTGATTGGGATGCCAAGGTGTGTCTACTACTATTAATGCTAGTTTTATCCCCTATTACATTATAGATAAATATTTGGAGGAAGGGAAGGTTATCTCGAGATAGTAACGAGGTATGTAAGGTTACTTGATTTAGTATCACTTACTATGAAACATAGGTCTCTCCTTGGTACATAATAGCATTTGTCAACTCCGACACAACTATTACCCATGTCTACACTCTTTTACATGTTCATATGATTTCATACATAGTCATCGCCAAAATTGCATACATGTTTGGATACCAAGTTACATCGGATCTTTTCATTGTTTATCCAATGTACTCTTTTATTTGTCATATTGTCTTGTATGATTATCTACATGCAACATGCTACCTATACAGTGCTACAGCTCCAATATTGTGACCACCAAAAGAACCATCTCAAAGGTAATTAAAAGATAAAGTATACAGTTTTGATAGGTAGTAGCCTGAGGGGGTGGAATTAACACCTAGCCAGGGCAGATCCTATCACGGGTGGTAGCCTGAGGGGGCTAAGGAAGAACCTAGCAAAGGGATGACCCTGATATCCCGAGGGGTGGAAACATCTTATTAGTGGGGTAGCCCTAGGGGTTAAGGAAGAACCTAGCGAGGGACGAACTCGATACAGTTCACCACTGATCAGTTGGTCAGTTGTATTATAGATGTGCACAGATTTTGCAGTACAGATTCTATAGTAAAGATAAAGCAATATAAAGCACATAAAGTTCATGATCCCACAGTATAACTAAAGATGGTGTTTTATGTTATACCAGTGTATAGTTTCACTTGAGTTATTATATCACATATAGTGTTTCCTGCCTTACATACTTAGTACATTATCTCGTACTGATGTCCCTTATGTGGGACTTGCATTTCATGCTGCAGGTATAGGTGCTAATAGATCCACCAAATAGGAGTATAGGATATTCAACTGCGGTCACCAACCTCTAGGTTGCTTCGGGGCTTGTATATATGTCTAAAACTTATATGTTTTTATTGCACAGTTTATTGAGGCAGGGCCTGTCCCTGACCTTGTCAGATGTTTTCTCTATTTAGAGGCTTTGTAGACTATGTAAAGCACAGTGAAGTCATGTCTCGGACTTTAGACAGCGTGGCCCAATGGCCTAGTCATATGCATTTCCTTTTGGCTTGCTATCACTATATATCTGCTTAATAGCATGTTAAAGGTAGAAACCTCTTATAATATGTATAGGGTGCACATAGTTACAGGTTGGTTCTCCCGAGCCTTATCGGCAACGGGTGCCAGTTCTGCCTAACTGGACATTAGGGCGTGATGCCACCTCCCATCAAAATGGTCAAGGTATATACCCCTCAACATAGTAGATGGGCATACGACCCCCCATCAAAGTGATTGAGGTGTACCACCCCCTCAACTACGTGCGGTCAACTTGCAACGCCATATATACTTTTCATGATATCGATGCATAAATAAGTTAGGTTAATCATCATATAGTCACTTGACCCATAGGCCATGCAATAGATCATCAGTAATTTAATAACCCTTAATCAGATATTTTATCAAACACATGGTGGGTGTGTAATGCTAGTTCAAAATCATGATATTCATGAGTGAAAACATGTGAGAAAACAAAATGTAAATCAACCCACCAACACTTGGTAACACCCCCATGTAAGACACGTTGAAACCCCTCATCAATTCTCCATATAGATCATAAATTCACAGCTCAAAACATGGTTAAATAGTCAATATTTTATGAAACCCCAACATAGTTTATAATCATATACATAATAAAAACTACCCATCGGTAAATCAACTTGAAAACATACAATTTATTAAAAGGGAAGGTTGGGTACCATGGGTGAAAGGATACAATGGTTGAAACCTAAATACCTAAACTTTAGGGATTTCCTTGATGAAGATTTAGATGAGAATTTGAAGCATGAATGAATTTCTTGAATCCAAAAATGTGCTTGAAACTCTTGAATTTTGTGAAATATTTGGCTTATTAGAGAGGGTTTTGGGGAATGACTTGAATGATATGAGGTTCAAAAATGACTAAGTAAATATTTTTTTACTCTTACGAGGGCTTAGGACCAAGACAACAAAGCCTTAGGCTGAAATAGGAAAAACAGGCAACAAAATACACATCTCTGCTACTCGAACCCACACTGGTGCAAAGTTGGCAAAGTTTATTTTTCATTATAGGTCTTCTAAATTGGGGTTATACCCATTTTTCACTCAATTTTCCCCCCAATCATGAATATAAAGTCATACTTTTTGTATCACGCATGGATTTTGAGATATTTTAAAATTACGATTATGGCATTCTCGAGGCACATTTTTGGCACTCTTTGGGGATTTTCAATATCTCCCCCTTGCATACTTTTATCCCTGAATATTAAAGAAAAGTATATAAAAGAAGTAACTAAGATAATTTCATCCCAACACATGAATTCCAAAATGCACTTCAACATCATTTCAAAAATCTCAACATAAGTGTCAAAAACCACTATAAACTTCTCAACATTAACATGAATGCATGAAAATGATATAAGGGCTAAAACTTAAGACATAAAATCACATAGGGGAATAAAATTAGAACCTTAAGCTTGAATAAATTGGAATAGATAGGGATATCACATTTGCATGTCCGCCTTGACTTCCCATGTAGCACAATTAACTTGTTGGTTTCTCCAAAGGACCATGACGGAAGCAACATCCATGTTCCTCAACCTCTTCACTTGTTTCTACAAAATTTCTACTAGGGCCTCCTCATAAGTAAAATTAGCTTCAACAACACCCACAACATTAAGAGGCACAATAGCACTTGGGTCACCCACACACTTCCTCAACATAGTCACACGGAAGACTAGATGAACCATATCCATGTCATTGGGCAACTCCAACTCATAAGCCACCTTACCAATCCACCTCAACACTCTATAAGGATTCACAAATCTTGGTCTCAGTTTACCCTTTTTACCAAAACGAGCTACACCTTTCATGGGTGAGACCTTCTAATATACCAAGTCACTAACCTTGAATTTAAGGTCCCTTCTCCTCACATTGGCATACCACTTTTGTCAACTTTGGGCTATTTTCAACCTTTTCATTATCATCCTCACCTTATCAATAGCCTCTATAACAAGATGTGGGCCTAACAAAGCCATCTCTCTCTATCTCAAACCATCCAACTGGGGATCTATAACATCTACCATAGAGAGTGTCAAAATGAGCCATACCAATACTTGAATGATAGCTATTGTTGTAACCAAACTCAATGAGTGGAATATGCTCATCCCAACTGCCCTTCAACAGCAAAATAAAAGCTCTAAGCATATCTTCAAGAGTTGGAATAGTTCTTTTGTCTTGGCCATCCATTTGATGGTGAAAGGCTGCACTAAGCTTTACCTTGGTACCAAGACCTCTTTTGAAGGACCTATAGAAGTGAGAAGTGAATTGAGCACCACAATATAAAATGATAGATAAAGGCACCCCATCCAATCTAACCAACTGATAAATATACAATTTAGCATAAGCTTTGGCATCATAAGTAGTCTTAATAGGTAAGAAATGAGCTAACTTTGTCATTGTATCAACCACAACCCAAATAGAATCAAAATGCTTTCTAGTCTTAGGCAAACCAACCTCAAAATCCATGGTGATTTCCTCCTAATTCCAAGTAAGAATCTCTATATCTTGGGCTAGGCCACCCAGCCTTTGATGCTCATCTTTCACTTGTTAGCAATTATGACAACCGGAAATTTAGTTAGCAATGTCTCTCTTTATACTACCCCCCCGATATAATTCCCTCAAATCTCTATACATCATTGTAGAACTTGGGTGAATACAGTAGGAAGAATTATGAGCCTCATCTAAAATTTTCTTTCTCAAGTAATCAAACTAGGCACACACAACCTACGTTCGTACCTAAGGGCATAATCTCTCCCTTCTGAGAAAGCCTCAACTTTGCCCTCTCTTACCAAGACTTTAACTCTAATAAGTGATGATGTTCACGCTCCAATAAGAAATGTCAGCAATTAGCCTAACAGAAGGTTAGAGTCGAATCCATAGGGAATAAAGGGTTTGACTGCAAGACTTCACTACCAATCATTGCAAGCATCTATAACTAAACTCTCTATAAAGGGGAGGGGAGTTTTGTGATACAATAACAAATATAAATAGGCACCATACTATGATGCAAAAAAACACTCAATTTTAGGGACAATTTGGAAATTGTGTTCCCCATAGTCCGTTGACTCAAATGACCTAGATAACGTAACTACAATTAGAGATTCGCATGCAGGACAGCAACTCAGGCTCTTTAAGAACTCTTGTGAAGGCGAAGGTCCAATTTCACCACGGCACTTGGTCATTAAGCATGGCATGCCAACTTATTTTTAACTATTGTCCTAGTCAACCTACCTTTGGTCAGGTTTGGTTGATTAGACAAGAATACATCAAACAAATCCTTTTATCTACTTCCCTTTTCCTATTCTTTACTACCTTAGTTGGGATTCTAATAGTAGGCGAGGTTTAATGTTAGCCACTACCAAACAACAATCATAACGAAGGGAAACAGACAATGCATGGAAAACCCTAATAATAGATATGCACAAAGCTAGGTCATCTCAAATCAACTACCCATGGTTCCCACAACCCCAAGTTGTGGGTACTTAGCTACTCATGGATAAGGCAAAACCAACAAAAATGCAAATGTAAGACATAGTTGAGAATTTTACCCTAAGCAATGAAGATTATTGAAGATACCACAATTTTGCAAGCCACAAGCTTGATAGATTGAAAATAAGTACAAAGCAAGATTTGCAATCGTCAAAAGTGGGTTTTCCAAGAAAAAATTGAAGAACTTTGCTAAAACCCTAAAATATTCTTGACAAAATATTCAAAGGCACATTAAATGTCTAAAAAGCTGAGATCTCGAAATAAACCCTAACTTAAGGTATTTATTGTAGTTACAAGTTTAACATTAAAAATTACATAGAAAAGACAGCTGGTAGCTGGTACGCCTCACAGGTTTGACTCATAGGCTGACATACGAATCATAACGAGGTTGCATATCAGGCTCTTAGCATCTTGGACTCAAATGGTATGACCTACTGGTATGAGTCATTGCTTAAGCTATGACTTTTATGCTCCTCTCATAGTATCGGCCTTCAATTTTTGATCCAAAGTTTGGGCTGTCTATTTCCTGCTACGAGTACAACTATATGAGTCATAGTGATACTTACGACTCGTAGGATGTCCTTGTAGGGTTGACCTCCACTTAGCAGATTTTAGTTTTTTTGGTCTTTGTTTCTTGCTATAATAACACTCTATGACTCATAGCTTAGAATACAACTCATAGTTGAACTCCTATGTCCTGTGCTTTAGCAAAATCTGCAATTTTCCTCAAAAATCATTCCAACCTAACTTTTCTGCAAAAGCAACACAAAAACACATAAAAACCATAAATAGTTGCATTAAAAACTCACAATATCCGTTATTTTAGACATAAAATGTGTTCTATTTTGATAGCACATCAATAAGGTGGGGTCAAGATCATACTCTTCCTTCACCTCCTCAATCAATTAATATATAAAAACATCAACAACCACTAACCCATCATTGTCAACCTCCTCCAACCTAACTACTAATCTAGCCAACTCGTGGACCTCTCTAGCCACTTCTTTGCCACTATTATCAATATGAGTTAGGCTATCCATAGAAATCTTTCTAAAAGCATCGGCCACAACATTGGCCTTATCGAGGTGATAATGCACACTCATATCATAATCCTTAAGAAGGTCTATTGACTTTCTTCATCTCAAGATGAAATCTTTTTGGGTGAACACATAATGGAGACTCTTATGATCGGTGAAAACATCAACATGGATCCTATACAAGTAATGATGCCAAATCTTTGAAGCAAATACCACGACAAAAATTCAAGGTCATGGATAGGATAATTCTTCTCATGCACCTTAAGTTGTCTAGAGGCATAAGCTATCACCTTAACACTTTGCATCAAAATATAACTCAAATTAATTCTTGAGGCATCACAATACACAACAAACTCTTCCACCACATTCGGTCAAGATAAAATGGGAGCGAAGACAAGCTTATCCTTCAAAGTTTGTAAACTCCTTTCACACTCACTAGTCCACACAAACTTTGCCTTCTTTTAGGTCAACTTAGTCATGGGAGAAGCCATAGAAGAGAAATCACTAAGAAACCTCATGTAGTAACCCGCCAAACCCAAGAAACTTCTAATATCCAATGGGGTCAAAGGTATAGGACAATTTATGATCACCTTTGCATTTTTAGGATCAAAATTAATACCATCCCTCGACACCATATGACCTAGAAAGGCAACCTCTTTTAACCAAAACTCACATTTTTCATATTTGGCATATAAATTCTCCTCCATCAAAATTTGCCCTACTACCCTCAATTGATCCACATACTCCTACTAATTATAGGAATATGTCAAGATATCATCAATAAATACTGCTACAAACAATTTAAGGTAGGGTTCAAAGACCCTATTCATAAGATCCATGATAATAGCCGATGCATTAGTCAAATTGTAGGACATAACAACAAAATCATAGTGCCCATACCTAGTTCGGAAGGCCATCTTAGGAATACCACACTCCCTCACCTTCACTTGGTGATACCCCAACGGAAGATCAATCTCAGAGAAGTGACTAGCTCTCTGAAATTGGTCAAAAAGATCATCAATCCTTAGTAGAAGATATTTATTCTTTATTGTAACCCTATTAAGTTGCCGATAATCACTACATATCCCATGAGAACCATCCTTCTTCTTCACAAACAACATTAGTGCACCCCAAGGTGATTGGCTAGGCATAATAAAACCCTTCTACAACAAATCCCTCAATTAATCCTTCAACTCTGTTGGGGCAATACCGTGAGGGGGAATAGAAATGGGTTGAGTATACAAAAAAGGTCAATACAAAAATATATGTTTCCTTTTAGGAGGAACACCAGGAAGCTCACTAGGAAAGACATCAAGGAACTCATTAACCACTAGAACCAACTCTATTAGAAGGACTTTGGACTCAACATCCCTAACCCTTACAAGATGATTGAGACACCCCTTAGAAATCAACTTTTGAGCTTTAATGCAAGAAATAAATCTACCCTTGACCACCACATGAATGCTATCCCACTCAAGGATAGGTTCATTATGGAATTGAAATTTGACCCTATAGGTTCTACAATTAATAGAGGCATAATATGCATGCAACAAATCTATCCCAAGAATGACATCAAAATCCACCATATCCAACTCTACAAAATAATAAGGTAGTATTTTTTGCAAACTAAATTGGGACAATTTTTATAGACCCTTCTAGTAATAATACAATGGATGCACTAATTGGAGTAGACACCTCATATGGTTCACACCACAATTTGGGTTTAACATGAAACATTTTTGCAACAAAAGGAGTAACAAAAGAAAGAGTGGAATTCGGGTCTATCAATGCAAACACAAAGATCAAAGACTTTTATCATACTGGTGATGACATCGGGCACCTCATCTACCTCTTTGCTCTCTTGAAGCGCATAAAATCGAATGTGCCATGGGGCACGACCTTGTTGACCTCCTTTTCTCTAGAATCTGGATTTACACGTTTGCCTTATGGATGACCATCTCTACACTTGTGTTAATTACAAGGACAATCCATCACCTTATGACCCACTTCACCACACCCATAACAAGCATTAGTATCCTTCAAACATGGGCCATGGGGACCTCTACCACATCTTGGACACATAGTATTAGACACCATGCCACCACCACCTTGGACGTTTGAGTTGTCATTAGCAAACTTTCAAGTAGGAATATTGGAAGACACTTGACCTTGACGTAACTAACCACACTTAGGACATTGGAACGTACCTTCAAAACAAGCCCTCTTGGTCTCACCCATTCTCCTATTTCTCAACTTTTCCCCTTCTACTTGTTTGACATAAGTCATGAGGCAGGACAGGTCCATATCACCTATCAACATGGCGGCACATCATTCCTCTTACCCAAATCAGGTACACTTATAACAAACTTGTTCATCCTAGAACTTTGCTCGACTACCAATTGAGGAGCATATTGGGAGAGTTGGTAGAACTTGAGGGCATACTCCCTCACACTCACATACCACTGCGTTGAATTCATAAATTCATCATTTTTGCCTCCATTAGATCAAGTGGGAAGAATCGGTTGAGAAATGCCACCTTAAACTCCTCTATAAGGATCACATTGTTGTTCCCCTAACTACTCTTTCCATTGAGTAAACCATATTTGTGTCACCCCTTTAAGTCGGTAGGCCACCAGCTCCACTTTCTCCTCCGATCTAACACCCATAATAAACAACACTTTGTACATCTTGTCAATGAATTCTCAAGGGTCCTCTTCCACTTTAGACTCATGGAAATCCAGCGGGTTCATTATCATAAAATCTGTCACTTCAGATGCTGGAGTAGAAGCATGAGGGGCTTCGGCCCTTTGGTTGATTTTGATTATTCATAGCTTGAGCTAACATGGCAATAGCATATCGGAACTCTTCATGAGCTAGTTGTTCCTCGTATGTACGAGCTCTTCTTTCTCTTAAGATAGACATGATCTAAAATCACAATGAACATTCATTAGCAAAAAACAATACCTTAAGATCCATAGCACGACATAAATCAAGAAGGAAGGAAAAATTCACTAAAATGCCTCATAGCATTTCATAATCATGGTACACTTCACAACGATGAATAAGACTAATCGATGTATTA
Source organism: Solanum sejunctum (assembly GCA_025642045.1). Taxonomy (NCBI): domain Eukaryota; kingdom Viridiplantae; phylum Streptophyta; class Magnoliopsida; order Solanales; family Solanaceae; genus Solanum; species Solanum sejunctum. Next base: position 22,767 of record JAOTQJ010111967.1, on the reverse strand, counting down.
TGTTGGATGTTTAGGACTATTAATAACCTAGTGATCTGACACCAAGTTTGTCATGACCCAAGCTTAGGGCCTAGACATGACACGAAAAATGTGAACCCGAGGGGACCATAGACAAGCCTCCTAGCATATCATTTAAACATCCTTGGTCCTTGAAGCAATTAACCAACAACAAGAGAGTAAAATAATGATAAAGGGACTAAGAGAAGTCTTTAAGAGCATAATACATAGAAGAGGCAAAGCTCAAGCATAATTACATCACTTGTCCAATGATACCTCTAGCATAGATAGGGCGAGGGCCAAGATAATTTTCGGGCTCCCCCTCATAGTATCAAGAGTTCAACATAAAGAAATAAGAAAAGGAACAATCGCATAGCTAGTGTCCTCGAACTTGAGGACTCACTACAGCTTATCTTTAAGATATCAAAAACTAACCACAAGGAGGATGATCGTGAGGAGCTCTGGTTCCTATATGGTAACATCATATAGCAATAGAGTATGCGTTAGTACATTTGAATGTACTTAGTATGTAGGATGTAATGCAATATATGATAGGCAACATAGTCAAAATGCATAAACATAGGCAATGGATAGTGTAATAATAATATGACATGCATGATCAATGCTTAAAACATGCTTGTATAAAACATATTACATATGTAGGAAGAGACCAAACCAAGACATTGAATCCAAGGTATACCACTTCCTTGCTAAGTGATTGAGGAATCTACCCCTCAATTGATACATGGGTATGCCACCCCCCATCGATGTTGTCAAGGTATATACCCCTCAAAATGGTAGATGGGCTACTACCCACCATCAAATTGGTCATTATATATACCACTCAACATGGCAGATGAGTATACCACACCCCATCAAAGTGGTTGAGGTATATCACCCCCATCAACTAGGTGTGGTCAACTTGCAATACCAGAGATTCTTTTCACAAAATCAACACATAAATACGTTACATTCATCAACATTAAGTCACTTGACTCATAGGTCATGCAATAGATCATCAATAATTCAATAACCCTTAACCGGATATTTTATCAAACACTTGGTGGGTGTCTAATGCTAGTTAAAAATCATGCAATTCAGGAGTAAAATCATCTGAGAAAACATAATGTAAATCAACCCACCAACACTTGGTAACACCCTCATGTATCATAGATTGAAACCTCTTACCAATTCTCATCAAAGATCATAAATTCAAAGCTCAAAACATGCTTAAATATTCAATATTTTACGAAACTCAAACATAGTTCATAATCAAATTCATAATAAGAAATACCCATAGGTAGATCAACTTGAAAACATGCAATTTACTTAAAAAGGAAGGTTAGGCTCCATGGATTAACGGACCTAATAGTTAAAACCCACATACCTCAACTTTGGGAATTTTCTTGATGAAGATTTGGATGAGAACTTAAAACTTGAATGAATTTCGTGAATCCATAAATGAGTTTGAAACACTTGAATTTGGATGAAATATTTGGCTAAGTGCTAGAGAAGGTTTTTTCGATTGTCTTAAATGATATGGGGCTGAAAATGACTACGTAAAGTTGTTTTTATGCATAGTATGGCTTAGGCCCAAGACCCTAAAGCCTTAGGCTGATACAAGAAAAACTGGCAACAAAATACATATCTCTGCGATGGCTCTGCGTCGTGAAGGTGTTAAGGACCCTTATTGTAATTGTAAATTTGGCAAAATTTATTTTTTGCTACCTGTCTTCTAAAATTGAGTTTATACCCATTTCTCATTCAATTTTTTCACTAATCACAAATATGAACTCAAATTTTTGATATCAATTACGAATTTTGAGATACATGGAAATTACGATTATCAGTATTTTTAAGGCACATTTTTAGAGACTTTTGGGGCATTTCAGCCAGCCTATCTTCATTCCATCCTATGTTTCATGATTCTATGCCACGATGATATATTCCAGATAAGTCTTTTGTGATTTCCATGGGTGTAGTTGAGTTGAGTCCCAATTTGACCTATGAGGGAGCAGCCTGTGGCCATTTTGGAAAGGCATGTGAGGAATTGAGGACTAAGGAAATGTACAATGGAGCTATAGGCATATAAATGAGGCTAGATGGTTGATAAAGTCTGATATGTCCATACGGCGTCAGCTTTTTGAGCCTTCAGGTATGTCCCTTATCTCATGTTTGAGGATGAACATTATTTTTAGTAGTGGATGATATAATTACCTCAGAGGTCAGATTTGGAATTTTTAACCAAACTACCTTTTTCTCCGTTCATGAAAGTTGGCCTATAGTAATTTTGTTTTTCAATCTTGGAGGTCAGATTTTGAAAAAAATGTAGAAAACTTAAGTTTTGCAAAAGAAAGAGTTTTCAAAGGTTTAATTTTGAAACTTTTAAGTTTTCTAGTCATTTTAATTTTGGAGCATCAGATTGCAATTCTGTCGATTCTAACAGCCTTGGAATGATGAATCTGGTCTAACAAAACTTAAGCAACTAAATTTAGATTTAAAATAGAGATTGTAGGCCCAAAGTTGTAGTTTTAGTTCATTTTGGATCATAAGTTTTACTTGGATCAACATTCAGAGTTTGAAGACTCAAATCAAAATTTTGTCTATTTCAATGGTTTCGAATAGTGAAATAAAACACTGGAAATGACTCTGTTGTAATTTTAGAGCTTCCATAAATATTTGGATTTTTTGGGTTCAAATCTAATTTAAATGTTCTTTCTGGGTTCTAGGATAAGGAGGCCTCGAATTCAAAATATAACAATTTCATTAAGTCCAGAATGTCATTTCTGGTAGGTTTCCATATTTGGTTTGTGTTTATGAGTTTTTGAACGAATTTTGTAAGTCAGTTCATTATTTTATTAAAGTTGTGTTTTGCTGGTTAAGTTATTTCTAGTGCAGGTCAGGTTTGTACTCAATGTTCGCGCCTCTAGTGTTGCATTAGTAGAGGTCACATGATGTCACTATAATCTCACAAGAGTGCTCACATTTGCAGGAACCTCTCCATGTTCAGGAGTGTCGTGGCATTGTGATTTTCGTATTCATGGAGCTCAAAGTGCATCTGTACAGTTAATCATTTTAAAATATGGGTTTATACCCTTTTCCATCATTTCAACATTCTAATTCAATTTTAAGAGTGATTTTAAGGTTTTACAAGCCTAATTGATTGGTAACTATTTTATAACCAGTTTCAATTATTTTCTATGATTAATTTGTGCTTTTGCTTATAATTTTGGGTTTTAATGTTGGAATTTGAGAATTTTTGGATATTGATTTCTAATCTTTAATTGATGATTTCTCCGTCATCTAAACTTCATTTTTGAGTCGACTTTCACCTTCGTATTCCTCATTACTTGGAGAACAACTTCATGTGTTAAATTTTAGATTTCAGCTACTTTTTCCTTCATGAAACTTTTTTATCATTTTTTCTTTTTTCTCCGAATGAATTGATTTTTTGCATTATTAGATTTGTTATATGATTGTGATGTATATTTTGATAGATCTTGATAATTTGGAGTATCATAGAAAGGCGCAAGCTTCAGAGTTGGCTTGATTTGGGATTTTATATGAGGCAAGTGGACTTCTAAATTTTTGTTAAGTATGATCGAACCTTGTATGCTCTTATGCGTATAGATTTGAGCTCTTTGGAGTAGAATTGAACAAATATAGCCTTGATCATGATATTTGAGATTGAGTAATTAGCCATATGGTTATATCTTGACTTGTGAATTAATTGTGGATGTTAAATATGTGGTAATTTGTGAATGATTTTATGCTGATATCAAGATGGTATTTACTTTGAAATGTGATTTTTATGAGACTGTGATTATATTGTGATGTTAATGAAAATGTGATATTTATGATATCGAGTTACTCATTTTTGATTGATTAGACACATGATTCTTATGGACATTTTGCATATTTATTTAATACAAACATGATTATTATGCCATCTAATATGCGTTTGCTAGATGATCTATTGAACATGAAAAGCTGAAGGAAATGGTTTTGGCTAGTAAAAAAGAAAATATAAAAGAAATAAAAATTTGAAGGAAAATGGTTCTAGCTAAATATGAAAGAAAGTGTCAACAGGAAATGAATCTAGTGCATACATAGTCCATGTGTGGCTCCCAAAGGTTCCGTCTAAGGCATGATTATGAACAGTGTCTTTGTATCGTAGGATAGACATGCACATCACAATTAATTGATATTTGTATAACATTATTTATATCTCATGGCGTTCACTCAATCTAATAATATTCTTGTTTGCTATGATTATATGAAAAGCTTTCGAGATTGGATATCTGTTATATCATTTGACTTTTTTATGGTTGAACCCCTTTCAGATGTGATGCTATGTAATGAGTATATCTATATACTTGAGATTTCTCTATGTTGTTTACATTGTGTTGGAACTTTTCTGAGTGCAGATTTGTAGTTTGGCGGTATGTGTTGGGTGTTAAAAAGTACTCAGGTTCTTCTTTCCTTTACTCTAGGTTAGTTTCATTTGCTGAATACCTAATAGTTTGGGGCTCAACCCTTGCTACATTATTGTAGCTTGTGAGTCCAGTCCCTCTGGTTAGATCTTTCTTATTATAGGATCGAGCTTCAAGATTATTCTTGAGGTAGTTGCTTCTATCTTTAGAAGACCCTTGAGGAAAATATTGTTATGTTACGTTCTATTTGAGAACTGGACATTTCACACTTGTATTTCTTTGATTATTTCCTGATTAGAGGCTTGTACAATGTGACACCAGTCTTGTGAATGTTTTAGTTTTTTTTAGTATGTTTATCTATCCCATATAGACTATTTATCTTCCACTATTATTTTGATGTTGAGTTATTTAAGAATTGGGATAACCCGCCTTGGTGGGTTAGGTAAGTGCCATCATGCTCGATTTTCGAGTCTTAACACAATATCTCAACTAATGTTTAAGAAGACTCAGGCTCTATGTAGTAAGGCAAGATCAACATTCTTTCCAACATAAAGATTTGGCTTGCTGAAACTTAATCAACTCCAATCTAACTTAGGTAAGTTTATTCAACTTTATGCCTGAATAAGATCATCTACTCATTTGTTATTAATTGCTTCAGTTAGGATTACAAAATGAGGAAAACAACATAAACTGTAACATCCAAAAAGAAGAAAAGGAAAAAGCATAAGGAGAAAATAAAGTTCTTAATTACCCGAATAATAATAATGACAATTTCTTCCAAATATAGGAAGCTTTACTCAGACACATATAGAATAGGTAAAGTTGTCTTGAACTGTGAAGAGACATAGTAAGCTTCACTGAGATTTCATCTATTCTTGCAATCAGGGTCTTCCAAAGTAAACACTAAAGTCAAGGAACGAGAGACATTAAATGTCAACGAATATGAAAAATATTAGTTTCTGATGCAATTACCTTCATAAAATGAGTCAAGCAGAGATTCATAATAGAAGGCCATGAACCTAATCTAAGGGATGTGAAAACGTTAAAAAGATTTATTTGGAATATCCTCAATTAGTTTCTAGAATAATATAGTGTGGTATTTAAGATATGTATCATAAAGAAATATCTAAATATTTTAAAGTAGAAGACAAAGTTACTAGACTTTTGTCGAAGATATTTTATAGATGATATTTGTAGAAAACTATATGATAGTATAGGTCATATAGTATCAAGAACAATCCATAGATAAGTATAAATAAGGGATGGCCTTATACTTTTGTTTCAACCACAAAATTGAATCTAATTCAAGCTTTTATAACCAAGTTCTCATTGCCAAAATATTCCTTCTCCTATATAGTTGCCCCTTCTTTAGTTGAATCTTTCGATCATAGTGTGACGACACAAAAAGATGGGTGTGATGGCACTTGCATTTAACCCGCCAAGAAAAACCAGCCTAAATAGGTAACCAAAAAATAAAGCAGAAGCCAAAGCAACAATACAATATAAATCGTATTAAGACATAAAAACCTGATCACAAACTAAAACCTTGCCATAACCATGTCATATATGCAAGACTTTATTATAAAAAATCATAAAGGAATATAATACAAGTCTAAATTGTTTTTGTCTTTCATATAGAACAAAACCAATAAAGAAGTCTGATAGTCTTAAGAATAGTCTGGAATGATGAACAACTATCTCTCAATCTATCGCAGGCTTGGTCGATAATGGTATAGGAATCTCAATAGGGTCTGGGCTCACAACCTACACACGTGTAGAAAACAAGCGTGAGCACCAAAAGTACTTGAGAAGAGGACATAAATGTAGGTAAAGAATAAAGAATACAAGTAATAATTTTTTTCCAACCGCACCCCTCCAAAACTACAAAACCTATACATAGTAAAAACCAATATACACAATATACATAATACATAGACATAGTCATTGTCCACAACATTTCAACCGATAAATCTCAATAATTTACAAAACTATGTCAATCTATATATCACACTTAGTACCACTAGTAAATTTATTATAAGGAATGAAATGCCATTGATATGCGAGAAACACAATACAATGTAAAATAATTATGATGAATGTTTGTCATATAATAAACATTTGTCGATACAATCAGACCAAAACCCATGTGGCCACATATGGACCATGTATTTGTTGAAACAATTTTCTTTCATATTGATCTTTCATATCTAGTAAAAAATATATTTCTTCAGCTTTTCTTTCCTTCTTTTTCTAGCCGAAACCACTTCCTTTCTACTTTTCAACATCAATAGGACGTCAAGAAAATATATGTCATCTGAACATAATAATACTTTCATAAGCATGAAGATATTCAACATTCCCGCATAAGTCATTTATTCAACAATCAAATATTCAATCTCACACTATATTCAACATTTGGATCATCACAAATAGCAACACAAGATCATCACATAACATCAAGACTTATGTTCTCCGCAACCATTACATCATCATGGCTTAGGACTACTCCTCATCTACTTGATATTTCATAAGTATTTGTTTCAACAACTTAAACAAATGCTAGATTATGCAAACTAGCTCAACATCACATATTGAGTACTTCAGTAGATGTTTCCACATAATGAGTGTAAAAGCTCAACAATTGGATTAATATGAACAATATCTATAACTACTGGCATTATTGTCACGACTCAAGCCTAGGGACTAGATGTGACATGGCTAATGGGAACCCGAAGGGACCCAAAAACTCATCATAGCATATCATTTACATATCCTTGGATGCGAAATCAATTAAATAACAACAAGAAAGTATAAATAGGGAAAGAAGGACTAAGGGAAGTCTTTCATAGCATAAATCATGAAAGAGTCAAAACATAAAGAATAATTACATAGATTGTCTGATAACACCTCTAGAAGTGATTAGCAAGGGCCAAGGCAACTTTTCGGGCTCACCCTCATAGTCATAAGAATCAAAACAAAAAAAGAGACATTATATAACATAGGTTCAAAAGCTATCCTCGTCGGAGTTAAGGACTCATCACACTTGTATCAAGTGATAGTACTAGCCACATGGAGGAGGTGGATTATGAAGTTGAGCTCTACCACCTACATGGTAACATCATATAGGCATAGAGTATGCATTAGTATGTTTGAATGTTCTAACTATTTAGGATGCAATGCAATAAGAGATAGATAGTATAATTAGCATGCATAATCATAAGCAATAGACAATACATCAACAACATGGCATGCATGACTAAATTTTGAAGTAAAACATGCTTATATAGAACGTATTACATATTTAGTAAGAGACCATCATTATAGAGTCCAAGTCTTACCACCTCCTTTTAAAGGCAATTGAGGTGTCAACCCCTCAATTGGTTGATGATTATCACACCCTATCATCCGTGGTTATTAAAGTATCAACTCCTTAATTGGTTGATAGTTGTCACACCCTATTATACATGGTGAATGAGATATCAATCCCTCAATTGGTTGCTGGTTGTCACACCTTACCACCCATGGTAATTGAGGTATCAACCCCTCAATTGGTTGATGGTTGTCACACCCTACCATCTATGGTGATTGAGGTATCAATTCCTCAATTGGTTGATGGTTGTCACACACTACCATCCATGGTGATTGAGGTGTATCATCCCCCTTAACAAGGTTGGTAAACATGCAACACTATAGATACTTTTCATGAAATCAACACACATATATATTATTTTTATCATCATAAAGTCATTTGACTCATAGGATATACAATAGATCATCAATAGATCAAGAACCTTTAAACAAACATTTTATCAAACACTTCGTAGGTGTGTAATGCTTGTGCAAAATGATGCAATTCAAGAGTGAAATCATGCAAGAAAACTTAATGTAAATCAACCTACCAATACTTGGTAATACCCTCATGCAATATACATTGAAACCCTTCATTAAATCTTAAAATAGATCGTAGATTTGTAGCTCAAAATATGATTTAACAGTCACACTTTTACAAAATCCCAACATAGTTCATAATCCATTTATAATAAGAAATACCCATAGATAAATCCAATTGAAATTGTGCAATTTACTTAAAGAGGATGGTTGAGCACCATGTTTGTAAGGACCCAATGGTTGAAACCATATATCTAAACTTTGGAGAATTCCTTGATGAAGATTTGAATGAGAACTTGAAGCTTGAATGAATACCTTAAGATCCGAAATGAATTTTTGACATTTGATTTTGAGTGTAATATTTAGTTAAGTGTTTGAGAGGATTTTGGGGAATGTATTGAATGATATGAGGTTGAAAAATGACTAAGTATAGTTATTTTTACGCATAGGAAGGCCTTGGGCTGAACAAGCAAAAACTATCCAAAAAGGTCAACACACTGGCCGCGTAGCGCCTGGGGCACAGATCGATTCTGGAAATTGTCATTTTTGGAAAATCAAATTATGATATGGTTGCTCTAAATTTTGGGTTAGACTCATTCCCCATTCAACTTTACCCTCAATCATGAATATGAGGTTTTTTTGATATCACGCATGGAATTTGAGATATATGGAAAGTATGATTATGGGCATTTTCGAGGCACATTTTTGGGCTCTTTATGTGATCGTTTCAATTTCTCCCCCTTGGGAACATTCGTCCTCGAATATCAAAGAAGTACACATAAGAAAAGTTATCATGAAGGAATCAGCCACAATAAGAATGTAATGATGCACTTAAACATTATTTCCAAAATCTCAACATTAGTGTCAAAATCACCATGAACTTGTCAACATAAAAATGAATGCATGTAAATGATATAAGGGCTGATACATAAGACCTGAAATCACATAGGGGACTTAGAATTAGTACCTTAGCCATGAGTAGAATGGAAGAGATAGGGATATCACTTTTGCATGTATGCCTCGGCTTCCCACATGGCACTTTTAACTTGTTGGTTTCTCTAAACAACCTTGACGGAAGCAACATCCTTGTTTCTCAACCACTTCACTTTTCTACCCAAAATTTCTACCAGAACCTCTTCATAAGTCAAATTGTCTTAAATAACTACCATAACATCAAGAGGCACAATAGCACTTGCATCACCCACACACTTCCTCAATATAGCCACATGGAAGATTGGATGAGCCATATTCATATCCCTAGGCAACTACAACTCATAGGCCACCTTACTAATCCTCCTCAACACTCTATAAGGACCTAAAAATCTTGGACTCAACTTACCCTTCTTACCAAAATAAACCACATGCTTCATAGGTGAGACCTTCAAACAGACCCAGTTACTAACCTTAAATTCAAGATCCCTCTTTCTCGCATTGGTGTAGGACATTTGAGACTTTGGGCTATTTTAAACCTTTCTCTAATCAACCTTACCTTCTCCATAGCCTCCATGACTATATTCGGACCTGACAAAGCCATTTCGCATACCACAAACCATCCAACTGGGGACCAATAACGTCTATCATAAAGAGTCTCAAAAGGAGCCATACCAATGCTAGAATAGTAGCTATTATTGTAAGTGAACTCAATGAGTGAAGATGATCATCCCAACTACCTTAAAGGTTAGTACATAAGCTCTAAGCATATCCTCAAGAGGTTGGATAGTTTTGTTGGCTTGGTCATGTTTTTGAGGGTGAAAGGTCGTACTAAGCTTAACCTTGGTACCAAAACCTCTTTGGAAGGACCTACAAAAAAACAAAGTGACTTGAGCACCATGATACGATATGATAGTAAGGGTACACCATGCAATCTTACCAATTCATGAATGTACAATTTAGCATAATCTTCGGCACCATAAGTAGTATTATCCGGTAGATAATGAGCCGACTTTGTCATCCTATCAACCACAATCCAAATAGAGTCAAAACGCTTTCTAGTATTAGGCAACCCAACCACAAAATGAATGTTAAATTCCTCCCGCTTCCATGTAGACATCTCTATACCATGGGCTAGGCCACCTGAACTTTGATGTTTGGCTTTGACTTGTTGTCAACTATGACAAATAGATACAAACTTAGCAATATCTCTCTTCATGCCGCCATACTAAAACTCAAATCTCTATATATCTTGGTAGAACTGGGGTGAATAAAATAGGAAAAATTATGAACCTCTTCAAGAATCTCCTTTCTTAAGTCATCAACACAAAGCACGCACAATCTACCTTGGTACCTAAGGCCACCATGTACTACTTTGGAGAAAATCTCCACCTTACTATCTCTCACCAAGGCCTTCAATTCTAATAAAGAGGGGTCAACATCTTGCTTTGCCTTCACCTCCTTAATAAATGAAGATCTAGAGCTATGAACAACCATAATACTACCATTATCAATGTCTTCAAACCCAAGTCCCAATCTAGCCAATTGATTAACTTCTGTAGCCACCTCATTGCCCGAACCATCAACATGAGCTAGAACTCAACTCAAAGCATTAGCCACAATATAAGCCTTATCGAGGTGATAATGCACACTCATATCATGTCCTTAAGAAGCACTAACCACCTTAGGTGCATCAAGTTGAGATCTTTTTGAGCAAACACATATTGGAGTCTCTTATGATCAGTGAATACATCAACATTCACCGCATACAAATAATTACACAAAAGTTTCAATGCAAATACTACGGCAGCCAATTTAAGATCATGGGTACGATAATTCTTTTCACGCACTTTAAGTTTTCTAGAGGCATAGGTTATCACCTTACCATTTTACATCAAAACACAATCCAAACTTATTCATGAGGAATCACAACACATATCAAACCTTTCCAATCCTTCTGGTACAGATAAGAAAGGAGCAAAGACAATATTATCTTTCAAATTTGGAAACTCTTTTTCACACTCATCGATCCATACAAATTTCAGCTTCTTCTATGTGAACTTTGTCATAGGAGAAGCAATAGAGGAGAACCCATTCATAAACCTTCAGTAATAACCTGCTAAGCCCAAGATGCTTCTGATGTTTGATAGGGTCAAAGGTTTAGGCCAATTTCTAATTACTTCTATCTTCTTATGATCCACCTTCACACCATCACCCAACACCACATGACCTAGAAAGGCAAACTAATTTAACTAAACCTCATATTTTTCATACTTAGATTACAAATTCTCCTCTCTAAAGATTTGTAACACCACCGTCAAGTGATCCACATGCTCCTCCTCAGTATTGGAATAGATCAAAATATCATTAGTAAACACCATGACAAAACAAATCAAGGTAGGATTGCATTGCTCAACCCAAAAGACATAACTACAAATTCATAGTGCTCACACCTAGACCAGAAGGTCACCTTGGAAATGTCATATTCCCTCACTTTCACTTGGTGATACTTGGACCGATGATAATCTTAGGGAAATGACTAGACCCTTGAAGTTGGTCAAAAATATCATAAATCCTTGGTAGAGGGTACTTATTCTTGATTGTGACTGTATTAAGTTGACGATAGTCAATACACATTCTAAGAGAACCACCTTGTTCTTCACAAATAACACTGGTGCACTATAAGGTGATTGGCTTTGCCTAATAAAATTTTTCTCTAACAAATCACTCAATCGCACTTTCAACTCCTTCAACTCTATCATGACTACATGGTAAAGTGGAATAGAAAAGGATTGAGTATTAGAAAGGAGGTCGTCTATACCAAAATCTATTTCCCTTTTTGGGAGGAACATCAGGAAGCTCATAATGAAAGACATAAAGGAACTCATTAACCACCGGAATTGACTCCATGGGAAGGACTTTAGACTCAACGTCCTTAACCCTCACAAGATGATAGAGACACCCCTAAGAAATTGACCTTTCGGCTTTAATGCAAGAAATAAACCTACCCATAACCACCACATCATAATTATTCCACTCAAGGATGAGTTCATTTGGAAATTGGAATTTGACCCTGCGGGTTCTATAATCAATAGAGGCATAATATACATGGAACCAATCCATCCCAAGAATGACATCAAAATTCACCATATCCAACTTGACAAAATCACGAGGCAATATTTTATGCAAAACAAAGTAACAAAAGAAACTTAACATGAAACTTGTGGCCACACAATAATTCAGACTTAACATGAAACTTTTGGCCACATAATAATTCGGACTTGACAATGGGAGTGGACACCTTACATGGCTCACACAACAATTCAGACTTAACATGAAACCTTTGGCCACAAAAGTAGTAACAAAAGAAAGAGTGGCACCCAGGTCTATCAAAGCATACACATCAAAATCAAATACTTTGGACATACTGATGATGACATTAGACACCTCTTCTACCCCTTGCCTCCCTTGAAGAGCTTAGAACCGATTGTGCATTGGGGCACCAACTTATTGACCTCCCATTCTTAAAAGAACCATGTTTGCACCTTGGCATTGTGGATGACTATCTGTACCCTTGTTCCTTTTTTATGGTAATCAATCTTCTTCTGACCCACTTCTCCACAACCATAGCATACAGTTATGTACCTCAAACATAGGTCATTATGGACACTACCACATCTTAGGCACATAGTATTAGGAACCACATCACCACCTCCATGCGGCCTTGCATTGTCATTAACAAACCATATCATAGGAGCATTGGAAAACCCTTGGCCTTGATAAAGTCAACCATACTTGGGGCTTTGGAACCCCCCTCGAAACAAGCCCTCTTGGCCTCATTACCTCTCCTCTTGCTCAACTTTTCCTCCTCCAATTTTTTGTCATAAGTTATGAGATGGGACAAGTCCATATCACCAATCAACATAGTGGCACGATACTCTTCATTCATAAAATTAGATACACCTATCACAAAATTGTTCATCCTAGACCTTGGCTCGGCCACCAATCGTGGAGCATATTTAGAGAGTTGGTTAAGCTTGAGGGCATACTCCCTCACACTCATAGACCCTTACTTCAAATTCATGAACTCCATCATTTTTGCCTCTCTTAGCTCAAGTAGGAAGAACCGATTGAGAAAGGCTGCCTTAAACTCCTTCAAAAGAATCACATTGTTGATCCCCTTCTCCTCTTTCCATTGAGTAAATCGTATTTGGGACACCCCTTTGAGTTTGTAAGCAGCCAACTCCGCCTTCCCCTCTGATCTAACACCTATTATAGATAACACTTTATACACTTCATCAATAAATTCTTAAGGATGTACATCCAGTTTAGTCCCAAAGTACTCCGGTGGGTTAATCCTCATGAAGTCCCTTACCCTAGACATCAGAGTACGGGCATGAGAGTCTTGGATGCTTGGTTGATTTGATTAGTCATGGCTTGAGCTAGCATGGCAATAGCATCCCTGAACTCTTCATGAGCTAGTTGTGCTTCGGGAGTGCGGGATCTTCTTCCTCTTTGGATAGGCATGATCTAGCATAGAAAAGAACGTTTGTTAGGGGAAAATCTTACCTTAACTTCTATAATAGGACATATAGTACAAAAAAGGGGAACCATTTCCTGAAATGCCTCCTAAAACATTTCCTAAGGCTTTAAACAAGAAAAGAGCCTTTATATAACATAGGGTCAAAAGCTATCATCCTTGGAGTTGAGGACTCACGAAGCTTGATTTAAGAGATAGTACTAGCAATGTGGAGAAGGTGCATGATCAAGTGCAGCTCAGGTTCCTACATGGTAACATCATGTAGGCATAGAGTATGAGTTAGTATGTTTGAATGTACTAAGTGTGTAGGATGTAATGCAACAAGAGATAGACAATATAATCAACATGCATAATCATAAGGATGTAATGATCAATGCTTAAAGTAAAACACGCTTATATAGAACATGTTACATGTATAGTAATAGACCATCATTATAGAGTCCAAGGCCTACCTCTCCATAGGAAATGCAATTGAGGTATGTCCCCGTCAATTAGTTGATAATTGTCACACCCTACCATTCATGGTGATTGAGGTATCAACCCTTTAATTGGTTGATGGTCGTCACACCCTGCTATCTATTGTCATGGAGGTATCAACCCGTCAATTTCTTGATGGTTGTCACACCCTACCATTCATGGTGATTTAGGTATCAACCTCTCAATTCATTGATGCTTGTCACACCCTACAATCAATGGTAATTGAGGTATTAACCCCTCAATTGGTTGATAATTGTTACACCATACCATCTATGGTGATTGAGGTACACCACCCCCTCAACAAGGTGTGGTCAACTTGCAAAACTACAGATACTTTTCATGAAATCAACACATATATACATTACTTTTATCATCATAAAGTTGCTTGACTCATAGGCCACGCAATAGTTCATCAATAGCTCAAGAAACCTTAACCGTACATTTTATCAAATACTTGATGAATGTGTAATTCTAGTGTAAAATGAAGCAATTGAAGAATAAAAATCATACAAAGAAAAAACTTAATATAAATTAACCCACCAATACTTGGTAACAACCTCATGTAATAAACATTGAAACCCTTAATCAAATCTCAAAATAGATCATATATTCATAGCTCTATATTTGGTTAAATAGACACACTTTTAAAAAACCTCAAAATAGTTCATAATCAATTCATAATAAGAAATACCCATAGATAAATCCACTTGAAATCATGCAATTTACATAAAAAGCATGGTTGGGTACCACGGGTGAAAGAACCCAATGGTTGAAACCCACATACCTCATCTTTAGAGAATTTCTTGATGAAAATGTTAATGATAACTTGAAGCTTGAACGAATTCCTTAAGATCAGGAATGAGTTTAGGACACTTGGTTTTGACTGAAATATTTGGATAAGTGTTTGAGAGAGTTTGGGGAATGTCTTGAATGACATGGGGTTAAAAAATGACTAAGTATAGGTATTTTTACGCATAGGAAGGGTTAGGACAAGGACCCAAAGACCTTGGACCGAACATGAGAAGCTGGCAAAAATAAATGTATAGGTCCTCACCCTGGCCGCATTGCGCCAGGGGCACAAATTGATTCTGGAAATCGTCCTTTTTTGAAAATAGAATTTTGATACGGTTGCTATAAAATCAGGGTTCGACCCATTTCCCACTCAATTTTTCCCCTTTATCATGAATAGAAAGTCGGATTTTCGATATCACCCATGGATTTTGAGATATATAAAAATTACGATCATGGACATTTCCGAGTCACTTTTTTAGTCAATTTTTGAGGTTATTTTAATTAAATGCTCAATCCATATTACCAACTTAAGGACCACTATCATCAACAAGTACGCATCAATTCAAGAGTTAATTCATATATACTATCACATCAACATCCCCATTACCCCAGTCATATCCATTAAATCATTTCACTAGTCCTCAAATACACAGAACGGAAGAAAACAAGTTCCATTAAACGGAACAAGTTTTGAAATCCACTAGCCTTAAATTAGCCAAATAATCAATTCATCAATAGAACCTTGCCCTTCCAAATTGAAACCAAAATGTCACAATCTAGTCAAGAATAGATTCATAATCACATTTCAAGAATAATGACACCAAAATCAAGCAATTCAACAAAAAGAGCAAAATTGTTCAAAAAATGTTATGCCAAAAATAGAGGCTTGAATTTGGAAATCTTTAGATTAAAATATTCCTCATATAATTAGGAATCTATTGGTGACCAATTGAAAAATGGAGCAAAAATGAAACGTCAAATTTGTTGTTAAAATCAAGAAATAATTAATTTGTAATAAAGACGGAGGTTGAAAAATATCTTCTTCAATTAAAATTCTCCAAAAAGACCAAGTGAATAACATCCAAACCGAGATTAGAAATTGCAAAAATGAGACAAATGCTTAAAACTAGTGACCAGGGCCTGAAAACCAGGTCTCTGATGTTGCTAAAACGACACCCACAAAAAGTGTAGGCTTTGCTCTAGTTGCTTTACTAATTGCTCACTAGACCGAGCCCTTCCTTGCTTTAGTGAGGATGCTCTAGAGGCCACCCCTTGCCAAAGTGAGGCCTTCTACACCACATTCACAGAAAATTTGCAATAATCTTAATAGCTTGGAATCAACCTTCAAAATTCATTTAGAACCCCATAAACATAGAATACAATGAAATCCTATTAAGATCAATATTGTGGACTCAATGTGATAGTCAAAAATTTAATACGATGTCTCCTCGACCCGAAATCTGATCAGATGCAACTAAACTAACTTTGGCTACTTGAAATGCCAAAACTTACTGTAACACTCAAAGATATATAAAAAGGCTTAATCTAGTACAAACATTACCTCCAAAAACTAATGGAACAATCAAAAAAGCCAAATTTGAGCATCGAAACTCAAAAAATTAATCAAAGTCAAACTTAAAATCAATATCCAACTCCAGGCTTAAAATTCACATTACAACTCCAAATCGATTTTGATAACTCTTCGAGACGAATTTCAATATTCTAGAACTGATGAAATTGATGGGATTCCATTTCGAGACTCGAATCTTTGGATGTCTTAAAATTTAAAAATTATATATTTTAAGCCTTAAAAATATGAAATCTTTAACAAAATCTCAACTTTTTACAATATTCTTGGAAATAACTTTTGGAATCCATAAAATACGACCCAGCAACACTATCAGAAAAAGTAGAATTGTAGTTTAATTAAAAATAACCTCCAGGGTCATTAAACTTAGTTAATAATCTTGAGCTAGTAGAACATCACCCGATTATACTTTTCTTTTACTATATTTCTCAACATGATATTAGAGCCATAGATACATATTAGCTTTTGGGTTTACTTCAAGATCAAGTTGGTGGTTGGTTCAACTAGTTTGTCCAAATGAATTTCTTGAGATAAACTTGAAAGATACTTGAAGCTTGAGATGGGTTTTTCAGTTCCAAAGTTGAGCTTGAAACACTTGAATTTGAATGAGAGATTTGATAGATTCTTGGAGAGGTTTTAGAGAGAGTTTTGTGAGTTATAGAGTTGGAAAATGGCTATGTATGGAAGATTTCATGTTTAAATGGGCATTGGGTTATTACCACAATGCAATTGGACGAAATGAGAAAACTAAGGAAAAACATACACTGATCCACATCCCTAGTGTGACACAGACCAAACATATAGGCCAAATTACACTAGTACACACCCCAGGTGCATCACTGCCTGGGCGTGGACAACCATTGGAATTCAAAAAATTAGCGAAAATTATTTTTCACTGTGGGTTTTTCTGAGGTCTTGTTATATACCCATTTCCCACTCAATTTTGCCCCTAATCAAGAAGATGGAGTTAGGTGTTCAAAATCATGATGTGAATTTTTAGATGTATGGAAGATATATTTATGGGGCATTTCAAAGAACATGAGGGGTGTTTCAGTTATTATAGTTTGATATCCTCAGATCACACACATATACAAGCAAGAGTCAAGCTTCGAGTGCATTCGATTCACATGTTCATAGCTCCAGTCAACCTTTTTCAGGCCCTTTCATAGTCGTATAATGTAAGAACTCAAGTAATATAGCAACAACAACCAACATAACCCTCAATACAATAACTACTATTCCATAACATTATATATATATATATACACATACACTCAATGTATAGATCATATCCATCCATATAATATATATACTATATAACTAAATACACAAACAACATATTTCTATACACTCTAGCTCAATTATGCAAACATTTCAGCTCAGTCTAGGGTTTAGAGAAAGCATAGCATACTTGACATCCGATGTCTCTTAGTCTGAGTCCATCCAGACAACCGTTTTCCCTCCAAATTACCTCTTCATGCTGCTCAGCTATCAAAACCTCAGTCATAAGATTATTACGGCTGATTTGGCTTTAAAATCTCAAGAAACATGTGAAATTACATCAATTACGAGTAAAATAAGGAAAATCGAGGCACATGATCAAAATGCCATACCAATGCTCATAAAATGATCCTTGCATCTCCCCAAATCAACATCTAGAAATTGAGCCCAAACCAAATCTCAAAAGACAGAGAAATAACTCAAAAATAAAGTTGCATTTCTTATCAAAAACATTTTTTACATAAATTCTCTGTCAAATTACATAAAAATACTTCCAAATTAATAATATCCTAGTATAACACAACATTCCTCATGGAATATAGAACAACTTAGACATAAAATTCACTTAATTCCATTCAGAATTGATCGAGATATCACAATGTAAAGTTTTCACCAATTATGATATATCATCAGTGAAAAAACCAGGGATTGTACCTTAAAGTACATGTCAAAATCAATATCTGACACTACCACGGTGTTTGTTGTAAAAACTGAGTCACGTAGCCTTTTGAATCACTCAAATCAAATAAGAAATAAAATCAGAATCGCGGTATAAAGCTGATAAAAGTGTGTGTACGTTCCTGAAAAACATGTATATATATATATATATACATTATATATGGACGAATACACTATTGCAAAGTCACTGCCATATGGCAGCACCAGGTTGTACCATATAGAAGCATAAATGCAACCCACGCCATCCTCCTTACCATTAGCCTTCAATTCCATTTTCGTCTTTTCGAGCTTATTCGGATTCCTATTTTGTCAAACGAACTATGTAAAGAGATTTTACATTCCTGATCCAATAGTGTTGTCAAAATTTCTAACGGAGCTTCCTACGATAAAGTGAGGGTCACACTTCTTTATATGAAACTTTTAATGAAAAAAACCCTGTAAGACCCCACATCCTATGTGTACTAGTCCAATACATATGAAACATGATCTGGCTTGGTCAAATTAGCGCCCATTTTTAAAAGTGCTTGAATCTCAAATTGGAGGCTAATATGTACGTCTAACGCTTAAGATGGTCGAGTGTATATAGGTTTTAAGTCAAATTAAGGAGAATAAACCTTCGATTAACTGAAAGAAATGAGGTTCTTGTAGGACTTAAGAAGCTTGAAGGTGAGTCACCTATGTGCTTAGCTTAAATAAGCTAAGTAGATGCGGACAAGGTTTGCCACCAAATTTGTCCAAGTTTGATAATGAATATACTCTATGTTAAGAGTAACTTTAGCCCATGTTTCAGCATCATAAATGGAAAATATTTACTAACCAATATGAATAATAAAAGGGCCCAAGTACATTCACAACCCACTTGACAATTATGGCCCAAACTAAGTGAAGTGAAAGAGGAAAAATAGGCAGACAAGGCCCAACCAATTGAAATCCATTTAGGCCCAAGTGAAAGGGTCAAACTGCTTCATCATCACCTTGATAAAATAAGATTTAAAATACATAAGAAAGTAGCCCAAACATGTCCATTTAAAATGGTATAAAAGTAGCACCTTTAAGACATTTCAACTTGCAAAATAATCAGAGCTTTTAAAGCTTTCTCTCTACTCTTTCTTAACATTGCAAAGCAGCCACAAGGGACTTTTAGCATGGTTTTTTTCATGAAACACTAGAAATAAGCTGCTTATACTTGTGCTAAAATTTTGGAGAACATGTGTTCCAACGGTTGTTGTACACTTTTCTTGCTTATTTGGAAACTTTTCTCTTGTTTGTTGACCTGGTTATGAATGGAGGTCACTATTTTTAATGAGGGTTAGCTCTATAATAATGTATTAAGATTACTGCACCATTTTTATCTTCCACAAAAATGAGTTAGTATATGATATCGTAATTATGCTTGCAGTTGGAACTTGCGGGCTGATAATTGGATATTGTTGTTTCCTTTTCTTCATATACTTTTTGAACTAGTTTTGGACTATTTTATGACTATTTTTATGCTTAAATATTGTGGAAAAAGTTTGGTTAAAGTTCCTATATGTTTAGAATTATTGACGTCAAAATATAGCGAAGGGACGTAATGTTATACTGCCCACTTGTATGTTGTGTATGATTGTTTTATGTTGTTCTTTGTGGGCTATTGTGAGACTATTATGGCACTAAAATAAGTTCCACATGATATATATATACATACATACATACATACATACATATATATATGTATATATGAATATGAGAGTGAAAGTGTGTCTGTGTTAGGAAATAGAATTAGAGATGGAAAGGTTGAAAGAATACTCTTGCATTGATGATTACAAGCTTGCTGTCCACGTGTTACTATTTATAAGATTCGATTTCCAAGATGTATTTATTAGCCTCTAATACTAGTTTTATCACCTACTCTATTGTAGATAATTATTTGGGGCAAAAGTAGGTTACTTCAAGGTAATAACAAGGTCGTATAAGGAGATATGTAAGACTACTCGAGTTCGTATTAGTTTGTATGAAACTTAGATCCTTCCGCAGCACATAAAGACACTTACCAATTCTGACATAACTAATAACCATGTCTCTACTCTTTCACATTTTCATATGCTATAGTTTTTTTAGATCTACATACATACTTGCATAGAAAGATACATGTCTCCTTATTGCTAAATAAAGTTCATGAGTTGTTTCATCTCCTATGGATTTTGTTATTTGTATGACCTACTCCTTTCATTGTGATATTAACTTGTATAGTACTTTATATGTCACATACTATATCTATGGTCCTAAAGGTCCAATATTATGACCCCCCAAAGAATCCTCTCAAAAGTAATTAAAAGATAAAGTAAGTTGCTTATTGATGGATAGTAGCTCAGGGGTGGAAGAGTCACCTAGCATGGGTCGATCCCATTATGGGGGATATCCTAGGGGTGAAAGAAAAACCTAACATGGATCGATCCGCTTATCGATTTACCACTAATTAGCTAGTTATTTATATTATATGTTATGCACAGATTATACAACAAAGAAAGGTAATATAATTAAAAGGACATAAAGTACATGATTCTACAGTATTACTAAAGGTGGTCTCTTGTCCTTACACCAGTGCATGATTCCATTAGAGTTCTTATTTTATGTACAGTACATCTTGCCTTACATATTTTGTACATTATCTCGTATTGACGTCCCTTACAGGATACCTACATTTCATGCTGCAGGTACAGGTGATAGTAGATCTCCTAAGTAGGAGTACACGATATCCAGCTGTTGTTACTAAGCTCTAAGTTGCTTCTGGCTTTGTGTGTCTAGAGCTTATATTTTTGTATTATATAGTTAGGCATGAGGCGGCATTTGTCTTGACCCTTATTTGATACTGCTCCTTCTCTAGAGTATTTGTAGACAATGTAAATTAAAGTGTGCTCACATCTCATAATTTAGACATTGTGACTCAAACGGCCAAGTTATATGCATTTCCTTTTGGATGGTTATTATTGTCTACCTTTTTGAGTGCATGTTGAATATGGAAAACCCTTATAATATTTATAGGTAGTGTATAATTATGTGTTGGTTCTCCCGAGCCTTCTCGGCAATGGGTGCCAGTCCGCCTTAATGGGAGTTTGGACGTGACACGCCCCGTGGGAGTCAGATTACATCTGGATATCCCTACTATATAATGATGGGTCACCCTAGACCAAAATTAACATTCTAGAGCTAACTATACTATCAAAATTCTATTCTGGAGCATGGTTCTCGAGAGCATTAACCAGGTCAACTATAAACTGGTTTTGGCAGCCAAATTTTCAATCCATGTTATAGTTGCACTAGACAGGGTCATAGCCTAATTTGACCATTCTAGTGCTAGTGGAATTGTTGATTCCATTCTAAAATCATTTAATAACTCTTTATTCAAAAACTCATTCTACGTTTATAACTTCCTGATTAACTCAAAAATCCACGTAACTCCCGAATAATCAGACCACTAATCACCCCAATAGTCTTGAGGTCACTCTACCAATGCTCAAATCAACATAACAACAAAAAAGTCATAGACATGACCTAGAGTGTCATTATATCTTGATGGTTTTAAACTAAAAAAAGCACCATATTAATCAATTTTCTAACTTCCAATTTTTTTATGCAATTTTGAATGAATTTTTTGGAGGATTGTTTTATTGAGTAAGTATTTCTAACACTATTCTAAGTATTCTCATACGTTTTATCTTGATTTTGCATTTGATTTCATGATTTTCAATGTCCAAAATTTTTGGACTATAATTTTCAAACATTAAATGTTGCTTTCTCATTCAATTTAACATTTTTTTAATGGAATTTTCACCCATGAACTATATTTTTTGTCTAGAACATGATTTTAAAGTTATTTCATATTTTAGAACATTGGAGTTTAGCCCTAAATTTGACTAATTTTCTCCTAATCCTATTTTATGCCAATATGGGTAGCAAAATGCTCCTCTTTATAAGTAGTGTCTATTATTGATAGTGGCAAATTGAATTGGAGGATTGTTTTGTCGATTGAGTTAATCAAAAGCTTATTCAAGTGTGGTTTAGGTATTTAGGTAGATTCGGGTAACTTTTTGCGATTGGATTCAAGTTATTGATCATGTTGATGTGACAGTTGGAGGCAAGGGCATTATGCTTCACATCGACACTACCCTCTTGACCTAGTC
>JAOTQJ010111935.1:0-11029 GCA_025642045.1 Solanum sejunctum | reverse complement strand
GCATATATACTACTGTCTGGGAAGCTGCTAGAACTTTTTTTCTGCAGGTGCGGTTAGTCAATAAAACAGAGGAAACTTTGCCGAAATTTCTGTAGAATTTTGGGCTAGGTTATATAGGAATTTGGTTTAGTTTGTGTTTATGTGCCCCTATCGGACACTGGTCACGACCCTAGGGTGGGGTGTGACATAGGTGCTCGAATTGGATTTTCATCGATTTCATTGGGTTCGAGAGGTGATTTTAGTCCTAGAATAGTCTTCGATATAATTTCTAGATGTTTTGGGAGTGTTTTTATCTTTTTGACGTTCTAAGTTGTTCTAGTTGCAACTAATCGGATCCTAGGTTAAGAAGACCTTCGATTTAATTTCTAATGATTTCATTGAGTTCAAAATATCGAATTTAATAGGGTTGCATATCTAATTTATGTTCATGTAATTCCAAACGAATTTTGAGGTTTGATTCTAAGCTTTGTGGTGTTGAAACTAATTGTTTGCGGTGTTTTGGTGCTCAGGTGTTGCTTAAGCGATGCCTTACTATTCAAGAATCAATCATACTTCGCCAAGTGTCAAAATGATATCTTTTGGCCAATCATAAGCAACATTGTCCACCACCCACAATTATAAATAGGGGATAGACATGACTTCAAGACATTCTGAAAAGACTTCAACAAGCATTTGTGAAAAACTGCAACATCATGGTCCATGAAGTTCTTCCTTCCCGATGTTTTCAGATATCAAACACATCTCAAGGAAGACTACATCATCCTACATTTGAGACATACACTATTATAATATATTAGGAGAAAGAATCAAGACAACTACAAAATTGTACTTATAAAGGTCATCAATAAAAATTATATCTTAGTTATTTTATTGAGGTTAATTTTAGCGCTTTGAAAATTTGTTGCAAACACGCTTAGTGGGATAAATTCTACTTTTCATATCTTTCTTGCAAATTAGAAATTACATAGTCAACTACTGCAACGACTTTCAAAAAGACCACTGGTGCTTCACACAAGGACTTTACTACTGCCACATGTATTCAGCTTAGTCATTCTGATTCCGACATTCAACGTAAGTTCAAAACTAATGATTTGAATGGATTTAAATGCTTCGCCTCTTTAGAGATAGCGTAAAAGGGCAGATAAAATTTCTTAGGATAGTCAAGGCTGCATGCAAAGTGGATTGAGGGCTTACTAATGCCAATTAAATTTCAACCACCAAAGTTGAAACAATTTGATGGGAGGGGAAATCCAAGGTGACACATTGGCCATTTTATCGAGTCTTGTATCAATGTTGATACACAGGGTGATCTTCTTTTCAAGTAATTTGTTCGTTCTTTAAAAGATAACACATTTGATTGATATATGGGCCTGGAGTCTAAATCAATCGATTATTGTGAATAACTTGAAAACCAAGTTTTCAATCATTTTTATAGTACTTTCTCATGTACAGTGAGCTTGATGGAATTGACAAATATAAAACTAAGGATGAACCCATAGTAAACTACATCAATCATTGGTGATTGCTGAGCTTAGATTGCAAGAATCAAAATTTTGAAACTTTTTCAATTAAAAATTGTATACAAGGAATGTATTAGGGTCGTGTATATATTCTTCAAGGAATTAGCCTCATACTTTTGAAGAATTAGCTACATGTGCTCAACTGTTTGAAGAATTAGCTACATGTGCTCATGACATGGAGTTGATCATTGCACGTCATCGGAAAGCATCACCTGTCTTTGATCCAAGAAAAAAAGCTACCATATTCAAAGATTCATTATAGTACCAAACTAATTAAGGAATCCATGGGGTAACTATGACCTCTACAAAGACCTCTATAGGACAAAAATTGAAGGATAAAGCTGCAAATTAATAAATGCATGAAGTAACCTTGAACGAGTTACAAGAGAAGGTGTATCTTTTCCTGACTCTAATGTTCTTGTGATTCTTGATGAGCTGCTAACAAAGGAAGTCATTGAACTCCTTGAGTCAAAGAGACTTGAAGAATCCAATATTCATAGATCCAGATAATAAATAAAAAATATATTTAAAAACAATAAATATTTTATAAAAAGGATTCAAAAAGATGATTATTTTCAATAATTTTAAATTTTGTTGTGGGTCACGTAATTTTTACCTATATGTAATATTAATGAAAAGATATTTGGCCATATATATATATATATATATATATATATATATATTCATTTTGAGATAATTACATTGACCACAAATTTATAAGTTTTCCAAAAATACCAAAAAAGAAAATCAATTATTCTTTTTTGGAGTTTTAATAAAATTTTCAATTGTAAGAAAATGCAATCTAGAGAAATAAAATATGATCCAAAATAATTTAATTTCTTATTATGAAAATTATAAGTATGATTTTAAAATTCAAAGTTAAAAATTTGGGCTCAATCATGAAAATCAATATGTTCACACCTAACCCTAATTATGAGCCCACTTTCAAAATTCTACCTCTTTGCACATCAATCAGTTGTTTAAGACAATATATATAGGTGCACACTCATATATTGAAAGCATTACATAAGATATGCAACAACCGCAGTTTTTTTCTCAGTTCATTTTTTGATCTCACCTCTTGTCTGTGTATGTAGTTCTTCTGAGGGGAAAGGAAAAAGGTAGAGAAAAATTAATTGAAAGAGAATTTTAAAATTTAAATCATTGATTTAAAACATCTATTGATACTTTTGATTTTTGTTCTTCAAAAGATAAAATCTCTCGGAGAATGAAATATGCCTCTTTTTTTCTTTTTTGATTGTAATCTTGTTCTTTCGAAAACAGTCTCTTTATCTCAATGAGGTAGTGGTAAGGCTTGTGTACCCTCTCCAAACTTTACTTATGAGATTCCACTGGGTATGTTATTATTATTATTGTTTGATTGTAATCTTGTTGTTGTTCCTGCTGTTATGATGTTTTTGCAGCATGAAGCGGTTCGGAGATGATGTACATGATAAATCTCTACTTAAGAGGCCATTTGGTGCTTCCTCCGGAGAATTGTAAGCTCTATATCTTTTGGTGATTTTTATGTACATGATTATCTAAATCTTTTGCATTTTACCCAAAGTAAGGATTGGTCTAGAGTGAATGGGAATGTAACTTAACCACTATTTGCATTTAAGAACATTACAAGATAGCTTAATTTATTTAGATATTCAAACTACAATTTATTTTAACACATGATAAAAGTTTTTTATAGATATTTTTAACTCAGATTTTTGAAAAAGATTTGTGTATATTTTTGAATGCCAATAAAAAAGATATGTTAACCATTTAATATACTACAACTCTTTTAATTATACTCAATTTGCAATTAAATTTCATTTACACTATTGAACTACAACTTATTCTAATTGAGCACATGAGCATCATGTCAAATTTTGAAAAAGCTTTTGAATCATGAGTTTTCAAGTGTTAATTACATAAATATGATAATCATGAAAAATTTCACCTCATTTAGTTATACGCATTGACCTCAATAAATAAAAGAACTTTAAGTATTTAAACGCTAATCTTTCATAATTTCACTTATTTTATTGATTGTTAGACCGCACCTATAACTATATAGATACGTACAATAACCATTTAATTCTTACATATGTCTTTTATTCTTTATATCTAATGGATTAGGTATAGTCAATCACAAGTTTGTGAAAGTGATTTGGGTAGAAGAGGAGGTGGAAGTCGGAGAGCTGGTAGAGATGGAGTTGGTGCTAGTGCTAGTAGCATTGACTTTGAGCAAGCAATTAGTTTAGTGAACAAAATAAAGGTTTGATTTTTGTTACCTTTATGATTGTAATAGTAAAGGTAGTTTCCCTTTTTCTTCTTTAATAAACATTAGTCTTAATATGCTAACTTATAACTTCTTACAGAAACATTTAGAAAATGATTGTGACTATAAGTCCTTCTTAGATACTTTGAGTATGTATAGGAAGGAGCAGAAGGATGTCAAAGAGGTGTACCATGAGGTGATAAAATATTTATAATTTGGATTAACAAATATTACTATAAATGACTATTGTCATGTTTTTGTTTGTTGTTATTTATTTGTTTATTTTTGTATGCGTAGGTTGCCATACTTCTCAATGACCATCCAAATTTACTAGATGAGTTCGTTAGATTCTTATCAAACTCAACTACCAATTTGGACGACAATAAAACATTGATGACGTTGCATGAAAAGCAAAAAAAGACGTTTGCTGGAAAAGGGAATAAGGGCAAAAGAACTCAGGATGAGGATTATAAAGAACCTAATAATGAGAACAAAGGATATCTAAGCAAGCAATATGTCACAGATAAAATGAAATATGCTGGTGAGGTTGAAGATGCCCTGAAATGTGAGTTCATGGTTGTCGTTATCTGAATATATATATGTAATTAGTATGCTTTTTACTATAAATTGATTGATCTTGTCAGATGCGCATGGAAAAGAGTTGACTTTCTGTGAAAAGGTAAAAGAAAGAGTACGATATCCAGCTGAGTATCACGCGTTCTTAAAATGTCTCCATTTTTACAGCAGAGAAATAATTACAAGGGAGCAATTACAAAGATTGGTACGTGTATCATGCATGTAATCTATCTTTTTTGATCTTTTATGACAGTAACCTTATTGTTTACAATTTCTTCTATCAATGATTTGGTTGATGTTACGTTTATGCAAAGCATAGGCTATACAAGTAGTACAATGAACATCAATAGTAAGGAATAAGTTTTTCCAAATACAAAGATGTATACGTTGGTGTGGTTGTTATTGTTGTTTAAGCATGATAGATTTGAAAGTATAAATGATAATCATTTCAGGTTGCTAATATACTTGGAAAATATCCCGAGCTTACTGAGGGTTTCGATGAATTTATAGAGCGTTGTGAACGAATTGGTAAGTCTTGAAAGAAAATTTCTTGGTGAAAATCATCTTCTATTTTGATTGATTATTGCTATGTAGTTGGATTTCTTGCTAAGTGGGATGAAGAAGAGAAAGACAAAGAGCAAATTGAGACTCCTCCACAGGGAATTATGCTTGAAGAAGCAATCACCTTTGTGAAGAAAGTAAAGGTTATTCTCCTACTATCTCATTTTGATAATAATATATAACGATATTAGTATTACAAAATTATATTTTAAGCGCGTTTCTTATAAAATATAAAGCCTAAGGATGTGTTTGCATAAAGAAAAACATTTTTGAAAAATAATTTTTAATTTTTCTATGTTTGGTTAGTTAAAATTACCGGTAGCAAAATCAAGGCCAACTCGTCCAGTTCATTTATATTAGACAGGTTATTGATCGTCTCATTTATTAGCTCAACCTATTAAAAATTGGGTTAATATGTAACTCAAATTGGCTCGGGAGAAATCTTGTCAAAATATTTTTTATTTTTTAAGTTTGATATTATATTATATATCGCCATAATAAAGAAGAATAATTTTATTAGGCATTAAAATATTATAAATTAAAAGAACGAAGAATATAATTAAAACTTAGTAAAAACTGAGTTGAGTTAGATTTTGATTCATTTCATAACCCATCTTGACGTGTTTGGTGTCTTGACATTTTATGACACATCAAAATTTGATTCAATCTGTCCAATTGTTACTCCTAGTCAAATTGTTTAAAAAATATTTTCTCCAAAAAAATAAGTTCCTTAAAAAGTAAGAAAATTGACCTCCCTAGAAGGAGGAAAATCAAGTTATATAAGTGAAATGATTCTAGTTTATTGTTTTGACTGTCTCCCAACCCTCACTCCTTGACCATTCCACCTTCCACCAACCTAACCCCCACTCTCCATTCCCGTCGGTCGCTATACTATTTTGTTAGATAATATAAAAATATTCTTGAATTAATATTTTATTGTTTCCTTATCAAAATAAGTAGGAAAAATATTTTTTAAAAAATAATTTTCTGTGAAAAAATATTTTTCTTCGTACCAAAGACGCCCAAGAAAAATAAAAAAATATGTACTTTGAATCGTCTCTCTTTTCTAATATGAATTTGAAGGATTGACATAAAAACCTGGAAATTTTGGAAAGGAGTTTCTTTTTTTGGTCATGTCATAAAAACGCTACAATAATAAGCTTCTGATTAATAATTTTTTCTAGTATATTCCTAACATCACCCTACGAGGAAATAATGAGGTGGTCTAATTAATTAGAAAGGTTAAATGAGTATGAAATGTACATTCAAAATGGTTAAAGTTTAGTCAATATCTATTAGAGTTTCATGCTTTTATAATAGTACAAATATAAATACAGATAAATAAAATATGAACTCTAACTTAAATATTGTGATGATAACCTCGTGCAGGAACGTTTTAAAAATGATGATCATGTGTACAAATCCTTCTTAGAAATTTTGAAGATGTACAAGGAGGAGCACAACAAGAATATCAACGAACTCTACCATGAGGTACTAAATCATTTTTAATTTGTATACACAAATATTATTGGATGATTTTCATGTTTTAATTTGTGACTATGTTTTTTTTTTATGTGTAGATTGTTGTACGTCTCAATGATCATCCAGATTTACTTGACGATTTCATAAAATTTTTGCCAGATTCTTCATCTCTCGCAATGCTCAAGCATTATCTCGATCAATTAACCAGCCTTTTTAGTTCCTTATAATAATGCAATTTTC
Organism: Solanum sejunctum; assembly: GCA_025642045.1. Lineage (NCBI taxonomy): Eukaryota > Viridiplantae > Streptophyta > Magnoliopsida > Solanales > Solanaceae > Solanum > Solanum sejunctum. The sequence goes on along the minus strand of JAOTQJ010111935.1, from coordinate 4,378 downwards.
GTGATTAAAGCTAGGTAATTATTCTCAAAGAAATCTTAGGGAGATTAGTTGGTTGTTTAGAATTCTTTGTCCTTTCTTTAAAGTAAGTGTTCAATTTTATTTGCTATAAATATTGTTAAATGGTTTCTTGAATATTATCAATTTCATTCCTACCAAATCAAGATAAAAAAATTTCATTCATCCTTTTGTTTTTCTTTTATATATATAGTTATAAGAGAATAATTTCATTACTAATTACTTACACATAATAAAAGTTATGTAATCGAGACAAAGTTAAATTTGGGTTATGATGTTGCTGAAAGAAGGTTAAATTTTTGCTTCTTTAATGATGCTAAAGAAAATTGATAAAGGAGCAAAAGCAACAACAAATAATACAATACTTAAAGTAAATGAAATAAAATAATAATAATAAGAATAAGAATAAGAATAAGAATAAGAATATGTTGATTCTCGTTTTATGCTTGAATTTGTTTATAGAGGTTAAGTTGAATTGCGCAGTTGTTTACTAGTTTCTTTGATAAAAATAAAAATAAATGAACAAATATCTCTGCACTGTCTTGTTTGGGTTGAATCATTATTTCTTTCAAGTAATCGAAAGAGCTTTTTAAAATTATGGATTGAATCAAGAGATAAAATATTTGAAGTATATTTTTTCTTCTGGACTAACCCCATTTTATTTAAATAGAGTTGTTAAAAATGAGGTGAAGTAGTTTGAGAAAAAAATTATTTAAAGTTTCAATACTTTTTCAATTCTTTAACGAAAGTACTAAAGTGATATTGAGTCATCATTTAATTTTTTTAAAAAAAATGTTTAAAAAAATTATAAAATTTTAAAAGATTTAAAATAGAAAAATCATTTGAAATTCCAAAGAACAAGTAGTGTTTCTTATTGTACTTCAAGAAGATTTTACACATTTGAAATATTTGTGATTATTCGGTGAATCATTTATTTGGCTAAATTTAAATACTTGAAATGTATTTTCCTATTTTACTGAAAACATACGATCATTTTTACTTTCTTCGTTCCATATTGATCCCATTCTCTCTCTTCTCCATACGCTCCCTCTCTCTGGTAACAGGCTGTTCTGCGCTTTTCCGACAAGGGTTCGTGACACTCTTGGCCGGAAAGCCTTCCACTGACCCGATCGCCGGTGAACCCTTGCCGTATCGGAGAAATCGTTCTCCCCTCGTCGGTGCCCGTGGTTGATTTCCCCGCAAACCCGTGCTAGCGGACACCCACATCAACAGCGAACAACGACGACGTCGGAAAACTCAGAATCTTCAGGCGACGTTGGTGTTGCTGCTCACTGTAACCGTGTTTGTTTGACTTCGTCTGCCGTGCTGCTACAAAACCCGGCGGTGTCTCTCGTCGTCTGTGGTTTGGTCGCTGGCGAGTTCAGGGCTTCAGATCTGCGTCTGGCTTCTTCTTGAAATCTCTCTTCTTCCCTCGCTCGGGAAGGAAAGTCGAACACTTTTTCTTTTTCTCTTTTCAGGTGACACACCAGATTCCGGTGACTTTCAATCTCAGGGCGAGATTCTCTTCGTTCCCAGGTGATACCTTTCTACTTACACTTTGAGTGGGCTATTTCCCATTTCTCCTTGCTGCTACTGTTGTATTTCCTTATTGTACTGTATTATTCTTTACTGTACTTTGTGCATATATTTGTTCTGTCATTAGCGGGATAATGGGTTGTTTGTCATAATCGTGTATATAGTGTTGGGTCGGTGGTTCGTATTGTTGGTCTCTGATGATTACTTTTTTGGACTGTGGACTGTATAGCGTACTGTTGTTGGGTTTCGCCCTTGTAATTTCTCCTTCTACTATCTTGTTGGTCTACTTGCTAGTCTGCTAGACTATTCTAGTTGTTCTTTTTGTTGGATTCTGTAGCTCTGAGAGTTTTTACTTTTTACTGTTGTTTATTGTTATGTATATTGTTGTATATTTTTATATGTTGCTGCATACGGATCTTGTCAATATTGTTGTTGTGTAATTTATTGTTGTTGTATATTGTTGTATATTGTTGCATATTGTTGTTGTTGTTACTTAGAGTGATAAAATAGTCTTAGTTTAGTGGCGTCAAGATCTCATGGTGGACAAGGTCATGTCATCAGTTGGGATCAGGAGTTAGGGGCAAGGGGGGTGAGAGGGGCACGAATCCTTTCAAGTTAAGGGTTGCATCGTGGAATATAGGGTCATTAACAGGGAAGTCCATAGAATTAGTAAAAAGTTTTAGACGGAGACATATGAATATAGCGTGTGTCCAAGAGACTAGGTGGGTGGGTACTAAGGCTCGGGACGTGGATGGGTTTAAGCTATGGTACTCGGGTGGTTCAAGGGGTAGAAATGGTGTGGGAATTCTGGTAGACGAGTATCTCAGGGATTACATCGTCGAGGTTAGGAGGGTTAATGATAGGATAATGTTTATCAAACTCGTGATTGGAATACATGTTGTGAACGTGGCTAGTGCTTATGCGCCCTAAGTAGGTCTAGATGGGGAAGTCAAACGGCGCTTTTGGGAGAATCTAGATCAGGTCATCCGAGGTTTACCAGCGACAAAAAAATCATCATTGGGGGTGACTTCAATGGGAATATTGGGGTGACTAATAGTGGGTTCGAAGATGTGCATGATGGCTTTGTATTTGGGGAAAGAAATGAAAGTGGGACCTCCCTCTTAGATTTTGCCAAAGCCTTTGAGTTAGTGGTTGCTAACTCGTGTCTCCCGAAGTGTGAAAGTCACTTGATTACTTTTGTAGTACGATAGCTAAGACGTAGATAAATTACCTTCTTATCCGAAAGGGTGATAGAAGCCTTTGTAAGGATTGGAAAGTTATTCCTAGTGGAAATGTCTCCACTCAACACAGGTTTTTAGTGATGGATGTGGAGATCAAGAGAGAAAAAATGAAGAAGAAGATTTTGTATGCCCATCCTAGGATTCGATGGGGTAGCCTTACACCTGCCCTTTCTGGCAAGATGGAAGATAAGTTGAGAAACCTTGGGGCATGGAGTAGTGAAGGTAATGTGAACAGTATGTGGGATACGACTGCTGGCTATATCAGAGAGGTAGCTACCGAGGTTGTAGGAGTTACGAGAGGGCCTTTTGGTGGGTGTAAAGGTGATTGGTGGTAAAATGAAAAAGTCCAGGGTAAAGTTAAGGACAAGAAGGTCGCCTTCACAGAGTGGTTTGAGTGCAGGGATGATGTTGAAAAGCAAAAGCTTAGGGATATCTATAAGAAGGCCAAGTCAGAAGCCAAATTGGCAGTGACAAAGGCGAAGTCTGCTGCATTTGAGCGCCTTTATGAGGACCTAGGCAATAAAGGCAGGGACAAGAAATTGTATAGGCTCGCTAAAGTAAGAGAAAGGAAGTCTCGCGACTTAGACTTAGTGAAGTGCATCAAGGATGAGGAGGGCGAGGTGTTAGTAGATGACACTTCCATTAAATTAAGGTGGCAAACCTACTTTCATAAACTCTTAAATGAAAAAGGAGATAGAGTTATCTAGCTGGATAAGTTGGCACACTTCGAAGACCGTTGTGTTTTTGGGGATGACAATCCATTCGAAGTGGAGGAGGTGAAATTGGCTATGAGTAAGATAAAGAGGGGGAGGGCCATCGGACCCGATGAGATTCCGGTAGATTTTTGGAAGAACTTAGGCAAGGATGGCATAGAGTGGTTGACTAAACTATTCAATGCTATTAGGGAGACTGCTAAGATTCCTGAGGAATGGAGGAGGATTACAATGGTGCCATTGTATAAAAATAAAGGAGATATTCAAAATTGCAACAACTACAGGGGTATCAAGTTATTAAGCCACATTATGAAGGTATGGGAGAGAGCTGTGGAGAGGAGGGTACGTAAAGTAGCATCTATCTCAGAGAACTAATTTGGATTCATACCGGGGTAGTCGATGACTGAAGCAATCCATCTGATTCAGAGGTTAATGGAAAAATATAGGGATGGTAAGAAGAACCTTCATGTGGTGTTCATTGACCTCGAAAAAGCGTATGACAAAGTCCCAAGGGATGTCTTATGGACGTTCTTAGAGGCGAAAGGTATCCCTGGGGCTTATATTAGGCTGACTAAGGACATGTACGATGGAGCCAAAACTCGGTTAATAACGGTGGAAGGAGACTCTGATTTCTTTCCTGTTGAGTTGGGACTCCATCAGGGTTCTGCGTTGAGCCCTTTCTTATTTGCCCTGTTGTTAGATGAGCTGACGCGATCGTTACAGGAAGAGGTATCGTGGTGTATGCTATTTGCAAATGATATAGTATTAATTGATGAGTCTCAAACTAAAGTTAATAAAAGGTTGGAGGCTTGGAGACACGTCTTGGAGTCCAAAGGATTCAAATTGAGCAGGACCAAAACTGAATACTTGGAG
>JAOTQJ010111924.1:0-11029 GCA_025642045.1 Solanum sejunctum | reverse complement strand
GGCTCCTAGTTAGCCCATTGATCAATTAGGTCCCCAAACTTTTCTATTTTAATCCAATTGAGTACTCCCGACTCCAATTTAAAATATACGCTCCAAATATAATTAAGCACCGCGAACTTACTTAATTTAAATTATGCCATGTTCGTCATAATTTTTCCAATTGGACGATTAACTTCAATTGAATTAAATTACGGGGTCTAACATGTTCAAAATTTTTTTCAATACTACCCTTCCCTTTAATAAAATTAAACTTTTTTTCTAAAAGTAAAACTACAATCTTCACAAACTCATTTATGATTTCACATTTAATTAGTTTTTATGAGTCTAATATTTTCAATAAAGAACTGTTTATATTTCTACTTCATAATTTATTTATTTTTGTTTTAGCATATTATACACAAATTCAAAAGTAAAGCAAAAGATTAAATGTCTAAAATTTTGGTTCCATCTAAATTTTTGTTAAAGTTTTTAAGTAGAAATTTTTTAATGGAATCTTGAGTACGCATTGCATTGAAATTTTTTTTTGAAAATTTTGCCTTCGAGTACAAATAATTGAGTAAAAAAACAGAGCCAATTTAATTTTTAAGTAAAACCAAAAAATTAATGACTGCTTGTTAAATCTGATGTTGGATTCAAATAGGCCTCCTTAACTTCTAGCAGTATCAATTTATTAGTCAAATTTTAAATCTTTTGAATTAATGACTTAGGAATAAACAAAAGGTCAATATTGAAAATATAGTTAAAATTTGTCTTAGAATATATTTCTTTATTTGTATGATTATCTCAAAATGTTATGCCCCGAGAGGATACCCTTGACGTTGCTGGCACACGAAGACTATTGCTAGCCTCCGAGCGAACCACTTGACCTCATCGTCACATCGTACTCAACAGCAGAAGAAATTACTCAAATAGTTACAAGATTATTACTGAAAAGTCACTCATACTTTCAAAAGAACAAGGTTTGAAATTATACAATACTTTTCACAAATCACTCACTCTCTGTCTATGAAGGATCTACTTAACAATTCAGATGGTGCCATGACAGGCCATAAATACCTCAAATTTAAACAGTACTCAATAAAAGACAGAAGATAAAAAAAAATTTCTCTGAAATGTAAGGAGAGCTCACCAACTCTGAAGTGCACGAGCCAAATCTTAGTGGTGCATGGATTGAAGTCCTTTATCTCCAACATCTGCATCATAAAATGATGCAGCACTAAAGGCGTCAATACATGAAATGTACGATAAGTCCAATGACTTAAATATAACAACAACAACAATAATAATAATAATAATAATAATAATAATAAGCTCAAGAATACTCACCTCGATTCCTCAACTCACGCTCAGCTCAGTATATAACAGTTTAGAACATTTTCTACATTCAAACAATATATATATATAGTGAAAGTAAACTCAAGTTTATAAATCTCATGTTCAATCAAAGTTGCTCAAGAGTTGCTCTTAACCGACATACCTCCCAACACCATAAGTTAGGTGATGTACAATGAATTGATATCATTGCCAAGCCCGTTCTATACGTGCCATGGCATAGGATGATAAACTCTCTCTTGGATCTAAAATAAATGTCCACTTGTGGGACAAGTCACTAGAACAATGTTATATGACTATTCTACGCTAGCAACGTAGTTCTGGAGTTAAATCAAAGTGTACTCGCTCCCCGCTCGGTGTTTGATACTCCTCCCAAGACTTAAACATGTTCAAATCATCATGTAACTCAATCCTCAATGCTCCATCAATCAACTCATCCTCAACCTCATAAAGTTATCTCAATTCGTTTCAAAATTCATCAATTCAGTCAATCACATACAAGTACTCAAATATAATCATGTAACTTGTCATGCTTGACTCAATTTAAACAATCATTCGGACTCTTTTAACCTTATTCATCATGTTATGTAAACAAGTTTATAATGTAACATGTTTTCATATTTAACGACTCAAGTATTCTCAATTCATCATACTAACCTCAACTCAACTTCATATAAACTCATTTCACATAGAACATAAATATCAAGACATAATATAATTTCAAGTAGTAAAGTCCTCATATAATAGAAAGAGAATGAATAAAATTTCCTCATCAACAACTTCTTTTAAATCTCTAACTCAAGTAAATAAAGTGACATATAGGGTCTTTCGATTTAACTTTTATGCATCAAGATAAATTCATTACTCATTATAAATAATATTCTCATAATAAAGTACTTAAAAGTACATGAAAATAAACTCATTTGTATAAAATATCTTATTATAAAAGATTTAGAAAATAGGAGCAAAACTTACAAGGATAAAATTGCCGAAACTCTACACAATAAAACACCTCCCTTCAACTAATAAAACTCTCAAAATATTATAATATATATATATATATATATATTATTTTCTATTTGTCTATCATTTCTCACTCATTTGCTCAAGTTTTTTTTGCACACTAGAAACAAGAAGAGTGCAGCTATATAGAGTACAAACTCCCCATCTAATTGCTCTAAAAAATTATTAAAACCTTAGTGCAGAGAGCGTTAGACTTGGTGGATAGACCATTTGGAAATTAACGGTCATAACAGAAAGAGCATCAGACCATGAGACATTAATGTTTATAGTGGAAAGAGCATTAGTCAAAAAAATAATATATTAAAAAAAATAGACCCAACATAATATATTAAAAATGCAACTACAATCCCACTTTTTTTTAAAAAAAATCTTCCTTACACTATTCCAACTCAAGTAGACAAAATTTCAGGGTCATTATATTATCTCCCCCTTGGGATCATTCATCCTCGAATGAAGAGAATACAGGTTAAGGCGCGAATCCTCTCATGGACTCTAATAATTAATTACCCCTCGACTGACTCATTTAAACCAATCAAATAAGGAATACAACAATCATAATAATCACATCACATTAACAAGTCATACCAATCCTCACTCGAACTCTAGAACTATATCATATCTATAAATGAAAGAAAAACTCAATGAATTGGAATATAGAAGGAATTATTACCATCCATTCTCTCATTATCCGTAGAATGGAATAAGTGGGGGTATCTGGCCTTCATGTCCTCCTCCGCCTCCCAAGCTTCTTCTATGAATTGATTCCTCCACAATAACTTAACAGATGCAATATCTTTGTTTCTCAACCTTTGAGCTTGTAGATCAAGGATTTAGACAGGAATCTCTTCATAACTCGGACTATCTTTTACCTCAATGCTCTCGTCAGTCACTACCAACTATGGATCTCTCAAACATTAAGTATAGAAACGTGGAAAATCGGGTGGATAGCCGCTAATTCTGAAGGTAGCTCCAACTCATACATGACTTTGCCCACTCTCTTTATGACTCGATAAGGACCAATGTATCTCGGACTCATCTTTCCTTTCTTCCCAAACCTCATCACTCCCTTTATGGGTGACACTTTGCGATATACCCAATCATTGATCTCAAACTCTGAGTCTCTTCTTGTGCATCCGTATAAGATTTCTATCGACTCTATGTAGTCCTTAACCTCTAACGAATGACCTTCACTTTCTCTATCTCTTGGTGAATGAAGTCTGGCCTAATCAACTCTGTTTCTCCTACCTTAAACCATCCAATTGACGATCTATACCTTCTCCATACAGTGCCTCATATGGGGCTATTTGAATACTCGAATGAGAGTTGTTGTTGTAAGCAAACTCTATTAAAAGCAAATGATTATCCTAAGTACCTTTAAAATCAATAGTGCATGCTCTCAACATATCCTCCAACGTCTGAATAGTATGCTCCGCCTGGCCATCTATCTGAGGGTGGAAGGCTGTACTTAGATTCACCGTAGTACCCAATCCCTTCTAGAAAGACCTCCAAAACTGAGAGGTGAATTGAGTTCCTCTATCCGAGATGATGGACAATGAAAACTCCATGCAACCTTATAATCTCATGAATATACAACTTGGCATATTTCTCTGCAATTTTAGTTGTCTTGACTGCCAAGAAGTGAGCAGACTTAGTCATTCTGTCCATTATTACCTAAATCGAGTTGTGTCACTTTCGAATCCTTGGTAAGCCGGTAATGAAGTCTATATTGATAATCTCCCACTTCCATTTTAGAATTTTGATGTTCTGAGCCAAACCACTCGGTCTCTGATGCTCAACCTTGACCTGCTAACAATTGAGACACTTCGCAACAAATTCCGCAATATCCCTTCTCATCCCATTCCACCAATAGACTTTTCTCAAGTCATGATACATCTTTGGTGGAGCTAGGATGGATGGAATACTTGGAGTTATCTGCTTCCCCCATGATCATCTCTTGAACATTGTCAATGTCAGGAACATACAATCTGCCTTGATACCTCAATACCCTATCCCCCCTTTTGTCGAAAGCTAACCTTCTGCTTATGTACATCATCTTTCAACTGCAATAGAACAGGATCTCAGTCTTGCTTTTCCTTCACCTTTGATACTAAAGATAAAGCAGACCTATTCTGTACATTAAACCCTTCCTCATTATTCTCGTTAAGTTATACTCCTAATCTAGCCAGTCTATGCACCTCTTTGACCAACTCTTTCCTTTCTTCCCGCACATGGGCAATGCTTCCCATGCACATCCTGGTAAGAGCATTGGCAACCATATTATCCTTACCTGGAAGGTAGAGAATGCTCATGTCGTAGTCCTTGAGCAACGCAAGCCATCTTCTTTGCCTGAAGTTAAGCTCCTTTTGGATGAAAACATATTGTAGTCTTTTGTGGTCTGTGAACACATCAACATGCACCCTATACAAGTAGTGGCGCCAGATCTTGAGAGTGAACACTATTACTACCAACTCTAAGTCATGAGGGGGTTAGTTCTTCTTATTCACTTTGACCTGTCTAGAAGCATAGACAATAACCTTCCCTTTTTGCATCAACACACATCCCAATCCCACTCTTGAGGCATCATAGTAGATAACAAATCTATCAGTCCCATCAGGTAAGGTCAACACTGGTGAAGTAGTCAACCTCATCTTTAACTCCTAGAAACTTTTGTCACACTAGTCCGACAATTGAAACTTGACCTTCTTCTGAGTTAGTCTAGTCAATGTTGTGGCTATGGAAGAAGACCCTTCAACTAACCTTCGATAGTAACTAGCCTACCCTAGAAAACTTTTTATCTCAGTCGGTGAGGTTAGTCTTGGTCAATTCTTCACTGCCTCAATCTTTTGAGTATCCACCTAAATTTCATCCCCAAAACCACATGACCTAAGAAGGCCATGGATTTTAGCTAAAATTCACACTTAGAAAACTTTGCATACAACTCATAATCTCGGAGCATTTGCAAAGCAATTCTAAGGTGATTGGCATGCTCCTTCTTATTCCTAGAATATACCAAAATGTTGTTGATGAACACAATCATAAATGTGTCAAGATACTGCCTGAATACCCTATTCATTAAGTTAATAAAGGCTGCAGGTGCATTTTTCAACCCAAATGACATCACCAAAAACTTGAAATAACCATATCAGGTTTGAAAAGCCATCTTTGGGATGTCACTTTCTCTCACTTTCAACTGGTGATAGCTTGATATGAGGTCTATCTTAGAGAAAATAGTGGCACCCTAAAGTTGGTCAAACAAGTCATTGATTCTCGAAAGGGGATACTTATTCTTAATTATCACCTTATTCGGATAACGATAGTTGATACACATCCTCAAAGAACCATCCTTTTTTCGTACAAACAAGAATGGAGAGCCCCATGGAGAGACACTTGGCCTTATGAATCCTTTTTCCAACAAGTCTTCAACTGTACCTTCAACTCCTTTAACTCTGTAGGGGCCATCCTTTATGGTGGAAAGGAAATTAGTTTGGTGTCAGGAAGAACATTAATCCCAAAGTTGATCTCCCTATCAGGAGGGATTCTAGGAAAATCCTCAGGAAACACATCAGAAAACTCATTTACAATCGAGATTGACTCAAGAGAAGGGGCTCAATATCATTCAATTTAACTCGCATGAGGTGATAGATACATCCCTTAGAAATCAATCCTCGGGCCTTGAGGTAAGAAATAAATTTACCTTTTGGCACAACCGAATCTCCCTTCCACTCAATAATAGGCTTATTAGGAAGCTAGAATTTAATCATTCAAGTTCGACAATCAACTGAGGCATAGCAAGCATGAAGCTAATCCATACCAAGGATTATATCAAAATCAACCATCTCCAACTCAATTAAATCAACAAAAGTATCCCTATGATGAATAGGTACCACATAGTTTCTATAGATTCTCTTGGCTGGAATAAACTCACCAACAGGAGTAGAGACAGAAAATGGTTTAAGCAAACACTTAGGGAGAATTTTAAATCTAATTTCCACATAAGGAGATACAAATGACAAAACTAGGATCCATCAAAACATAACAATAAAAAGTAAAGACTCGAATCACACCCATCACAACATCCGATGCATCCTCTTGGTCCTGTTGATTCCCTATTGCATGTAGATGATTTTCTCTGAACTAAGATACTCTTTGGTTACCCTTCTCTGGTGGTGCTGTGGTAGCAAATTAGGCCTTATTTTCCACTTCAAACACTCTCTCTGAAAATGACTCAACTGGTTACACTTGTAGCAACCATCTCCTTTATCCCTACATTCTCCAAGATTCATTTTGCCACATTTCCTGCAAAGTGACCTCCCTTTAGAGCCAAGAGTCACACTGTCTTGCAAATACTATGCCCTAAAGTTTGCTTGACCTTGGGACTTTTGATCGTGCCTGTGGCTCAGAGCTGGTGCACTAGCTGAAGACGATGTATAGTTGGAGGACCTCTTTTAGAAGTAGGACTTATCTCCCTTGCCCTGCTTGTGCTAACTGGACTCAGGCCCTACTGACCTGGCCTCTTTCTTAGATGCTCCTCACTATCCTTCTTCCTGTCCTCCTTAGTTTCCTAAGCATAAACCATTAACCTCAAAATATCCATATCTGGAATTAACAATGTCGCCTTACATTCTCTCTTCATATGCTTACCTAACCCAGATACAAACTTTCTCATTCTTGCTTTCATATTTGGGACTATCTTTGCAGCGTACCTAGATAGGTGGATGAATTTCAAGCTATACTCTTTCACCGTCATCCCCACTTGTTTCAGATTCACAAACTCTTCAACCTTCGCCTCTCTCAACTCTTGAGGAAAGAAGCGATCAAGGAAAGTACTCTCAAACTCCTTTGTAGTGATCCTGAAGGTTATTTTTGATTTTCAGTCAAATTACTATTTTTACCCCCCTTAAAAGTTTCCTTGACTCATTGTTGGCTAATGCTAAAAGTCATATTTCAAAAGTATGGTGATAAGCTTGAGTTTTGCAAATGAAAGAGTTTTTAAAGGCTTAAGTTGGAAAATTTGAGTTTTCTGACTGTTTTGAGTTTCAATTATTGGATCACGATTTTGTCAATTCCATCAGCTCTGGAATGCGAAATCTAGTCTAGGGGAACTTGCAGAACTTAATTTGGAGTTAAAATTAATATTTTAGGTTAGAAGTGGCATTTTTAGTTGTTATTGGAGCCAAAGTTTCACTTCGGTCAACAGTCGGGGTTCAGAAGCTCGAATTGGAATTCTAAAAATTTCAATAGTTTCAGATGGTCGAACTAATGCTAGAAATGGTTCTGCTGTGATTTTTAGAGCTTCTGAGAATATTTTGAGTTTTTGAGTTCAAAACTAGTTTAAATGAGCTTTCTCAGATTTTGGGGTGAAGAAGGCCTCAATCGTAAATTCTCATATTTCCATTGGATCTAGAACGTCGAGTTTGGTAGAGAATGACCTTTCTCTCAGTTCCTGAGATTTTTAGAGGTATTTTGATCTCTTCAGTAATTTTCGATATTGAGAAATAGGATCCACAATGGAATAAAACGATCTCCCATGAGAATTTTGACCACACAAATGAGTCCAGAATGTCCTTTCCAATTAGATTTCATAAATGAAGTGTATTTTTTTGACTCCAAATAAAGTTGGAGCATTGAATTTAAGTTTCACAGATTGCTGAAACGGGTAGGTGACATGGCCAAATAAGGTCCTACCACATGGCATGTTACGATTCTAAAATTCAGGTATGATGGCACTCACGTAACCCACCAAGGTGAGTCAGCCTAAGACTTATTAATCCAAATATAACAGTAATTGTGGAATATGAATATAGTAATACAACAGTTAATCATATGAATACCAAACTACAACTATCCCAAGGACTGTTATCACATCTACAAGCCTCTAAATATAGAATTCTCGAATAAAATACATGTCTCAAATGTCTAGTTCTCAAATAGAACATAACATAATAATGGATTACTTGAAGATCTGCTAAAGACATAAGCAACTACCTTAAGAATAATCCAGAGAACTTGATGTTGTAATGAGAAAAGTTTAACTAGAGAGATCAGGCTCGCATCCTACGAAATGTAGTAAGGGGTGAGTACCAAACATACGGTACTCAGCAAGTGAACTACTAAACACAAAAATAAGTAATATAGAATATAGGTACCCCCGACACTCTAACCAAACCCCCACAACTATAATCTGCATAAAATCAGCCCAGCCTAACAGTTCACAATATACATAGTATATAGCTCAATAACCATACCAACTATTATATATCAATAACACCAGGAATCAAGTGTATCTATCACAAGTTTCATAAAAAGCACTCAAATATTTATAAATGATAATGAGGTATAATGTAATACAATGCAATGTCAAATAAAATGGTGCATGTCTGTCTAGTAATATACAATCGTTGTCTCACAGTTCAGGACCCATAGGGGCTTTATAGTCCATGCATCTGTCATAGCGTGCGAGAAGACCCTCGAATTATAGTATCCATTGCGGCGTGCGATATGTCCCTTGAATCATAGTATAAGTCGCGGCATGCGACACGACCCTCGAATCATAGTATTCATCGCAGCATACGACACGACCCTCGAATCATAGTATCCATCGAGGCGTGTGACACGACCATCAAATCATAGTATCTATCACAGTCTATGACACAACCCTCGAATCATAGTATCTGTCTCGACGTACGAGACATCCCTCGAATATGGTACATCCTCTTTAATTCTCATTCTTTTTTAGTTCACAAAATACTTATCACAAAAGTCAATGCAAATAGCCATGTTTACACTCACAACAACATAGTTCGGTACAACATCAATACTAACTCAATACCACAAAATCATTCTCAACACCTCACACAAGAAGCACAAGATTCTATATAACTTAACAAAGATGAAAAAATTCACTTACCTTATATAAAGTCTCAAACCACATCAATTCCAAAGCTTTTCCCTTTCTGTGATGCTCTAATTCACCAAGATCTATTCCGATATAGCATCATAATTATATAGTGAATCTAACGACACTAAAATTAATTACTTCGGGTGAAAAGGGTAAAACGATCCAAAAATTTTATTGGCAAAAAAATACCGTCGGAATCTAGAACTTTATACATGAAAATGTTCCCCAAGTTTTAAGGAATTCAACAACTAAAACCAATTCAGAAATGGAGCTAATATAAGGAAGAAATCACATGTTAAAGTTTTTAAAATATATTAAAAATGCAGCAATAAGATCACGAATTTCACCCCAAACGATGCACCAAAATCAATTTTTGAAGACCCACAGTGTTTTCCTCAGAAAAAATATATAATTTAGCTTGTTGAATCACACAAATTCGATCAAAATTGAGAGAGAAAATGTTGGTTGAAGTTTGGGGAAAATTTGCAAATATTCTGCATAAGTCTGCAGCTTTAAGGGTTAGAAACCGAGTTTGTCACGTGGCAGAACCTTATTGGGCCACGTCACTCACCCATTTCAGAAGTTTCAGCAATTTGTGAAACTTAAATTCAATGCTCCAACTTCATTTGGAGTCAAAAAAATACATTTCATATATAAAATCTGATTGAAAAGGACATTCCGAACTCATTGGTGTGGTCAAAATTCTTATGGGAGATCATTTTATTCCAATGTGGGTCCCATTTATCAATATCAAAAACTACCGAAGAGACCAAAATACCCTTAAAAAGAGGTTTAGCTGACCTTGCTAGAGGACAAGCAGAGAGAAAGGTCCTTCTCTACTATACTAGATGTTTCAAATCCAATAGAAATTTTAGAATTTGCAATTGAGACCTCTTTGACCCAAAACATGAGAAAGCTCATTTAAACTAGTTTTTAACTCAAAAATTCAAAATATTCTTAGAAGCTATAAAAATTACAGCAGAACCATTTCTAGCGTTAGTTCGACCATCTGAAACTATTGAAATTTTTAGAATTCCAATTTGAGCTTCCGAAACCCGACTGTTGACCGAAATCAAACCTTGGCTTCGATAACAACTAAAAATGCAACTTCTGAACTAAAATCTTCATTTTAACTCAAAATTAAGTTCTTGTTAGGACCCATAACATAATTTAAAACCCAAAAGTCCCTAATTGGTTCAATTTAATAATGTTTGGGACCGAATGCAACATTTCTTCTAAGTTTAGTCCTTAATTATAATTTGATGTGGGGTCAAGTGTATATGGACTCCTTTGATTAGTCCAAGTGGTTATGTATTGTCTATATATATCACCAAGCATCTTGTACACAATAATACTCCATACTTAGCAAAATTGAGCAAAAAAAAAATTTTTTTAAGCCATAGCTACAGTAGCCTCGGGCTGCTACAGTAACCCTAAAAAAAATTTAATTTTTTCATGTTTTCGATTATTTGATATTTCAAACTCGGTATATTGAAGCCCCTAAGTAGTGTGGTGGCGTTGGTTGGTCGAGAAAACGCGTATTTTGCCGGTTACGAAAGTTTTAGGTGTAATAAAGTCTTGGAAGGTATGTTAATTTTTATTTATATTTATGTTAATTAATGGTTATGAAGACATTAGGAAGGTGTTAAAACGAAGGTAAAATGTAAAAATAGGATTGGTTGTTAACGAAATTACGAATTTCGAGTTGTGGTCGAATTGGGAATGAAATTTGTTTATGGTTGTATATTGAATTGTTGTTATGTATTTGTGTTTATT
>JAOTQJ010111913.1:0-11030 GCA_025642045.1 Solanum sejunctum | reverse complement strand
AAATTTCTGTAGAATTTCAGACTAGGTTATAAAGGAATTTGGCTTGGTAAGTGTTCACGTGCTCCTATCGGGCACTGGTCGCGACCCCAGGGTGGGGTGTGACACTTTAATAAAAATTACTACGAAAAATTAAATTTTTTAGCTATGTCATTTGTAAGTGACAATTATAGGAATTTATGTATAGCTACAAATTCAAAATTTCATAACTAAAATTTCACACTTCATTGTCACAAGATAAAAGTTGTGAGTATTCATTTTTTTTTCTATGAAGTAAATATACATACATATTATTATTTGTGTGGCAAATCTAAAAAATTGTAGCAACTAATTCATATAATATAGTTGAAATTTGACATAAAATTTATAAAAATAGTGCAAAATACATAACATTATCTAACGAATACAATATTAGAGAAAAGACTTAACAAATGTTCAACAACGTTATTCAAAATGATAAAATATTGTTTTATCTAATATATTCTTTTACAAGAAAAAAAAAATTTTGTCCTGTCAATTTGACTTGATGCTTTCATCACTCCTTCATAAGCTGTAATAAAATTAAAAATCGCATAAGAAAAGAACACTATACAATATTCAATTTAATTTGAATATAATTCTTTTTAAAAGAAATATATATTTACGAAATTAATGATATATGAAGAAATATATATGTAGGAAAAAGCTACTTACAGTTAGAGAATTATTTGATTGTCGACCTTGAGTTTCAATCATCATTTGAAATTTTTTCCCTATTCTCTATTCAATTTACTAATTTATTATCTGTTTCATTCTACATTTCTTCAATCTGTTCCTGAGCTTCATTGGCTTCTTCCACAAGTGATTAAAAGTGATATAAAGTGAAAAAGAAAAGAACAATCAGATGAATTGACATAAAGTATCTTTTTTTAAAAAAAAAAAAGAGAAAGAAAGATGAACAATACCTATAAGCAAGATGACAAACAATAGATGAAATTGGTGTAAATATTAAAATAGACAAAAAGTTAAATTTTAGAGTTATTTCACTTCTTTTTAAGTGCTAATCTTATAAGTTTTTTAACTTATTAAAATAGGAACAGAAATATGCTATTTAGGTATAAAATAATGAGAGGAAAATCTTTTAGAGGGAATTTTTTTTACTTTTAGTTTGATTTTTGTGTTATAAAGTGCCTGTTATTTTTTAAAAATTGATATAATTTATTAGTTTTTGATAAATTAGAGGAGTTTTCCATCAATCTCTGGTGGAGGCAAAGATTCACTATTTTTTGGCTTTAGGGTATAATGGAATAAAACAAAATGATTCTTTAAACTGTCTGCGCTTCTTTCAATTGTGAAGTAGCAGTTAGTCAATGCAACTTTCGATGCTCATCATGGGTCATCCAGAAACAGTCGCTCTATGTTTTTAAATATAGGGGTCAGACTGCGTACATTCGACCTCCCCTTACCCCGTAATGGCCGGGAGCCTTTGAGGCATTGGGGTAATGTTGTTGTTGATAAATTAGAGGAGTTTGTTTTTTGTGAATTAAGCACTTTCCCTCCTAATCCTTAGAACAAAAAAAATATTATTTATTAATTAAATTATATTTGAATCTTAAAACCATATTTTTTAAATGAATTTGAATTAGCTAAAAACTTTTATCATATTAATTAGTTACATATAGCTAAGAAAAATTTATTTGTAATTTAATATTAAATATGATTGATGATACAATAACAACAAATACTATATCAAGTGAAATCTCGTTATGTGAAATTTGGAGAATGGCCATATGTAAGGTCATATAAGATGAAATTATATATATATATATATATATATATATATATATAACATTAGATGTTTATATAGTTGCATAAATAAAAATTTGTTAAGAGAATATTTGCTAAAAGTGTGTGTATAATTAGATTTTTGTATAACTATATAATTCAATCGCAGTTTGTATAATCAGAGTTTGTGGCTAACCGTTTGACTTGTCAACAAGTTGAGTGTGAGCACCAGCGGCTTAGAGGCTAGCTTCAGAGGATGCCCATTCCTACATGAAAGTGGGAGCGAATCACTATGGATTTTGTGATGGGTTTGCACACTACTGTGGGCAGTTATGACTCTATGTGGGTGATTGTGGATCGATTGACTAAGTCTGCCCATTTAATTCCGATTAAGGTCAAGTACACAGCAGAGAAGTTAGCTGAGCTTTACATCAATTAGATAGTCAGATTGCATGGTGTGCCAGCTTTTATCATTTCTGATCGGGGTTCACTCTTTACTTCACATTTTGGAGGGCCTTGCAGCATGGTCTAGGTATTCAGTTGGAATGAGCTCAGCCTTTCACCCTCAGACAGATGGACAGTCGGAGCGGACTATTCAGGTGTTGGAGGATATGTTACGAGTATGTGTGATTGATTATGGTACCCATTGGGACCAACACTTGTCCTTAGCAGAGTTCGCCTACGATAATAACTATCACTCCAGTATTCAGATGGCTCCGTTCGAAGCATTGTATGGTAGATGGTATAGATCTCTGATTGGTTGGTTTGATTCTGCTGAGACTGACTCATTAGACGCAGACTTTCTAAGAGATTCTATGGAGAAGGTCCGCATGATTCAGGGTAGATTGTTGACGGCCCAGAGTGGACAAAAGAGTTATGCAGATAGAATATTAGAGTTTATGGAGGGTGATCACGTTTGGCTCAGAGTATCACCCATGAAGTGTGTGATGCGATTTGGGAGGAAGGGCAAGCTTAGCCCTCGATTTATTGGCCTGTTTGAGACCTTAGAGAGAGTTGGAGAGGTGGCTTATAGACTGGCCTTGTCACCTAGCTTATCATCTTGCATCCCGTATTCCATGTATCCATGCTTCGGAAGTATGTGCCTGATGAGTCTCATATATTCTCATTCGATATGGTGGCATTGAATCCAGACTTGTCGTTTGAGGAGGAGCCTATTGCTATTTTGGATAGATAGGTTCGCAAGCTTAGAAACAAAGAGATTGCTTTTGTGAAGGCACAATGGAAGAACCGTCCAGTTAGAAAGGCGACTTGGGAGATGGAGTTTGATATGCGTGCGAAATATCCCCATCTCTTCGAAGCTTCAGGTACTTTCTTCTACCTTATGTTCGAGGACGAACATGATTTTTAGTGGTGGATAATGTAACGATCCGTTAAGTCATTTTGAGATATAGAATTTCGTATATTATAAAAATATGTAGCTCGTGAAATTTAATGGGGCATTTTGGTCTATTTAATATTTTTTTAATTTAGTTAGGGAATAATTTCAGATAATTAATTTAGTTGGTGAATTAAAAAAAATAATGGTTTAGTTAATGTCCTATATTATTTATCCCATGTTAATTAAAAGTAGATTAATAAAATTTTACTTAAATATATATATATATAAAATAGAAGGGCTGCTGCACAACCCAATTAAAAGAAAGAAGGAACAGAGAAAACCCTCTCTCTTCGGTCAAGACTGTTGCAGGTAAAAAATAATTTCTTGTAATTCATGCATGTAAATCACATTCTTAGGTTGGAATATGGAGTGGTAA
Source organism: Solanum sejunctum (assembly GCA_025642045.1). Classification (NCBI taxonomy): domain Eukaryota; kingdom Viridiplantae; phylum Streptophyta; class Magnoliopsida; order Solanales; family Solanaceae; genus Solanum; species Solanum sejunctum. The sequence continues at coordinate 7,494 of JAOTQJ010111913.1, read as the reverse complement.
AAATATAAAGTCATTATTGTGATATTTAATTTTGAATTGGAGCATATATATGGCTTAAGGTATAGATTCCAGACACTCGTGCATATGCTCCAACTATCCAAGTTTGCTGATTGTTGTTTGTCTGGGAAACAAAGGGTAGTGGTTCACTTATTAAATTCTAGTTAACAACATAGAATGGCAACCACTTTAACAACATCACCTAATGACTTCATTCTCTTATTCTATCAATATATTTAGGCTTCAATGTTACTGTTTGGATGGTTGTCACTCATATATATTATTTTGATCCTTGATTATACAATGGGGTAATTTTTCGAATTAGGTTAGGTCATATAATAACATGGATGTTGTTCATTTCAAAATTTAATTATGAATTCTTATTAGATTAGATCGTGGTATTTCAAATTCCATTCGGAAGGGAAAGACTCAAGTGCTTGATTGATTGTCTTTGGCTAAGACAAGTGAAATTCTTAACCCTTGTTAAGTATATAGAATCTTGTGCTTCTTGTGTGAGGTTTACAAATTATTTATGTAGGCTTCGATTGAAATATTTTGAATTGGGTAATTATCCTATGGTGATATTTGACTTGTGAATTAATAATGGAGATTTACTATATGTGAAATAGTGATTATTTGTTATTGATATTGAAGTGATACTTACTTTTAGATGTAAATGTGGTTAAGGTTGTGAAAGCATTGAGATTGAGGATATTGCAACATGTATGATATTGAGCTACCCATTCTTGATTCTTAGATATATGAATTTGCATGAGCATCTTGCATATTTTATTTTCATGAACATGATTATTGTGCATTTACTATGTGATTGCTGAACGGAGTTGCATGGTCCAGTGGTTCTGGCTTGACAATTTGTGTTGTGCATTGTTGGTTCGAACCTTAGCAATAACACTTTGATTTTACTTTGCTTTACTCCACTTGTGGGATATTACTGAGTATGTTGTTGTTGTTGTTGTTGTTGTACTATGTGATTGCTGGATGTTCCAAGAAAAGAAATGTAAAACCGATGAAAAATGGTTTCGGCTAGTGAAAAAGAATGAGAATTAAAAAGGATACTATGATTCGATGGGTTGGGTCACACGTCATGACGGTTACTATGATTTGATGGGTTGGGTCGCGCGCCGCGACAGATGCATGGACTAGAAGTCCTCCATGGATCTCGGGCTGTATTACATCGGGTGTGTATCGCTAAGACAAACATGCATCATTCTATCTGACATTGTATTGCATTACATCTCACGACATTTATTTTCATCCCATAATGCGCTGGCTTATTATGATTATATGGAGTGCTATTGAGATTGGTTATTCATTATATCACTTGACTTGTTTATGTCTTTACATGATTGATTTTGACATTGATATGATGACACTTATGAATTAGCGAAAACTTGATAAATTGTAGAAATTTTTCCTATGACTTGAAAGTGGGATAAATGAGCGTTACACTATCATAGGCTTTGATCATAGAACTCTCGAATGGTGTAATTGTGAAGGTTATGAATTAGGTTGTAGTTGTAGGAGTTTGGTTAGAGTGCTGGGGTTACCGATATTCTATACTATTTAATTTTGTGTTTAGTAGTTCACTTGCTGAGTACCGTGTGTTTGGTACTCACCCCTCTTGCTACAATATTTTTGTAGGTTATGAGTTCGGATCGTCGTGATACACTCTAATTTTCCTAGTCTGAGGCTTTCGGTGGAGATAGTGAGAGATATTTGTTTGCCATCCCAGCTGACTTCTTACTCCTATTGTATGATTTTGTTCTATTCTAGAGACAATATCATTTGATACTTGCGTTTCTTTTCGAATTTATTGTAATACATTTGAAACTTGTGCACGTGACAACCAGGTTTTAGGGGATTTCATTAAATCAAACTTTCATTTTGATTATAATTCTGCATTTTAATGTTATAGTTGGGTTGTAGGCTAACTTGTCTTGGTGGGAAAAGATGAGTGTCATCACGCCCATTTGCGGGTCGCGACAGAATATCGGGAATGATGAGCTTCTTCCATTATCCTCTTTCTTAGTAAATTAATATCATGCACACATAAACTATTTTCGCAATACAATACACCATTTTGTGTAAGTTCAAAGCCCTTCATCATACCCTGACTCATCTTTTCCTTAAGCTATCATAGAACAAGATCCTTGAACTGTCTTTTCTTCACTTCCATTACTAATGAAGACGCTGCTGCATTATGTACAATGACCCCTTTCTTTGGAGTTACAAGAAGTCGAACTCCTAAACTAGCTAGTTGACGTAGATCTTTAGCCACTCCTTGACTTACCATGGCCTGATCACCAGTATTCATGATTGCCTTACGACTCCGAGCATTGGCTATCATATTTGTTATGTGATCTGAAACATAGACGACAAGGGTAATTTTGATGCCAAATAAACGAAGAATAAATGTGAGTTATTTCAAATAGTTCAAAGGTAAATTTGATTTTTTCCATAAATATATATAACCCACTATAAATTATAAGTCTTAAAAATCATATTTTATTTTTTAAAATTCATGCTCAATTAAACCATATCACATAAATTTAACAAAAAGAGTAACAAATATGTATATTTACACTGTTAATACAGTTTTACCTAGACTGTTAGTTCTTTATAGATTTTCAAACCGCGGTTGTTGCAAAATAGTGTTATTTTTTTTTATATTGACAGTATAATATTTTTTAAATAATGGAAAAAAATAATTTAAAATTAAATAATTAAATTTACTTTTTTTAATGAAAGTTAAAGGAAAGAAATTATACTACTCCCTTGGTATACTTTCTTTTAATCATATTTTTCTTTACCAATATCAATCTGATTAATCATTAAAGTCAAATTGAATTAATTTAATTTAATATCTTATATTTTTAGTTTAAATATTAGATGTGTGTTTAAAAATTATATAAAAAGTATTATAAATTATAATTTTTTATATTTATATATAAAAATACATTCTAAAAAAATTGATTAAAATTTATCTCTAGAAAATAAAACATGATAAATAAATTAAAATAAATTGAGGATGTATATTGGACACCGTAAACTTCAAAAGTTGAAATTAAGTAAAAAAGAGTGTTGACACCCAATTTTTATCCTTCACGGTGTCGAATTAGTCATCGAATTTTATTGTTATTTTAAACGATTTTTGAACCATTTAACAAAAAAGGAAAGAATTAAATCCGGGCGCGTGCGGTACACGCGCCCCCAATTATCATCTTATCATCGTCTTCTTCTTCTTCGTCTTCTTCTTCATTTCTTCTTCGTTCAAAAAACCAGCAAAACCAAAACCTTTGCAAACCCTAGCCGCCGACGACCCCTTTCCCATTCGCGTTCCCCTCCTCCGGTCCCTTCCCTATCCCTCACCCGCTTCTTCTTCTCCTCCCTTTCACTTTTCTCAAATTCGAAACCAGACGCCATCGCATCAACACCCGACCAAAATCAGATCGCACTCATGATTTCTCTGTCGTGTTTGACAAACCCATCATCCCATCCCCATTGTCGTTTGTCCCTCGCGTGAATGAAGGATTCCTAAAACCCATACTCCCCTGTCGAATAGAGCCGTTGCTTTATTTTTCACCTTTATAATTCCTCTTCTTCTTCGATTTAGGAGGAACGAGTTCAAAAACACCCAAGTGCGGGGACGAGAACAAAAATTGGAGTATAGTCAGCTATCAATAGTCAAGAACATTGGCAATACTCAATTGATTCCAGGTTGATTTTAGTCGAAATCTCTAGTCAGTTTGTTACAACTCCTATTTCGGTGGTGTCGAAGTTCATTGTTAAGATCATCGTCCCAGTATCGCTGCCCCGAAAAAGGTAATGCCTTTATTTCGTTTATCTCATTTTCGTTTCAAGTATCATGTGTTGTAGAAATCTGAAAGATACTGAGTTTTTATGCTGGTTGTGAGTCTGTTGACTGGAGAGTGTCCTGTTGTGATGAGTTGATGTTATGGTGTTGTTGTTGTTTGATCGTTAAGATATTTCTGGGACTGTATTGTGATGTCATTAGTTGTCATTTTGTCTTAGAGTGAACAATGCTGGTTCTATTTTATTTTTCTGATTCAAAGTTTAGGGTGCGTATTCTTCGAGTTTATGATTGTTAAATGTCATGTTTTCCATGTTCTTGCAAGGTCTATTTATGTGATAACAAACAAGTGATTCTGATCGAAATGCTCTCAATCTGTATTCATGGATTCGTATTCCCATTTCCCGCAACCCTACTTTAAATTGTTATCAATGTCATGAACTGTCATTAGTTTTAGTTTCCCAGCGTGGTTGTTTTCACGAACTGATTGTCTGATTGTATTGGCTATGTAGTCTGCTAAACTGTAATCTTTTTCCCAAGTTTTGGCTCATCCTTTAAACTCTTTGTTGTTTATTCTCTGTTACAGTTCTATTGCTTTCAGGTCTGTCCAGGTCCTAAGATGTTTCGTTTCAAGTTTCTCCTAGTCAGTTTGCACTTTGGATTTGACCCAGCTATATATGTATTTCGGTATTAGATATGATCCCTGCTTGTTTCTTTGTTGACAAAACTCCCCCATGAACTTATCCTGCTTTTGTTTCTGAAGGTTGAAATAGATATAAACTTTAGTTTCTCTTTGCGTGCCTCAGGTTAAATGAGTTTCACACATTGATTTTAGTCCCCAAAATATGAGTCTAAGTTGGCAAAATTTTCATTTTATTGAACTAGGTGAACTAGCTATTCGTTTAGTAACTGAGATTGTTATTAGGTTCTGTTTCTTCTTGTTGTTGTTTTGTATTTCTTAAAAGTTGAAGTCTTTGGGTAGTAAATGATCACATTGAGCTCATGAATTCCAGAGTACAGATTTTTTTCATACTATTTTGTTTATCTCTTTTGTTTAGTTGTTCTCCTGGAGTTTCCTAGTTTGTTTGAGGATATCGATATCATGTGGTCATTACTGTTGCCTGCTAAGAGTAAGATGGTCGTTACATTAACAGTTGTTGAAAAATGCAAAAATATAATCTTGCTCTCTGTTTGCATTCTCTCTTTTCAGATCTGTCTGATGATTGGGTCATAATGATGCTATGTTGTCTTAAATAGATATATGTTATGCTTCAATTTTATTTTAACACATGTTAGGATTTATGCTTCGACATTCAACCTTTTTCTAGTGTCTAAAAGAAGCAAAATCTGCATAATCCAGTAAACCTATTATTCTTTTATGACTTGTCGTTTGTCAAAAATGCCAACAGTAGCTTACTTCTGCATAAAAATAATGTTAGTAGGTTTGTTCATTTTTTATTTTTTATGTTGCATTTGAAATTAGGGTTAGTTTTTGATTTAAAGTGATGTTAGTTGCCCCTCTTCTACTTGTTACCTTGGAGAATTTCTTACTAATCTTTATTTTATTTCTTTGCATGAATGATGTTGGAGTCGCTTATTCCTTGGGCCACAGAGGCCCAAGTCACCTCTTCGAGTCAAATTTGTTGATGCATGGGCCTAGAACCAGTAGTCAGACAGGCCCAGACTTGAAGACTCAAAAACAAGTCATTTGAGTTTGTCAAGCCCCATCCTATCTTTAAAATTCCATTTCTTTACTTATTTTTTATATTGGCTATTTGTTTGGATACTGACATTTTGTATATTAATGGTTTCAATCTAATTAAATTTTCAGCGAGTCAAAATCGTTATTTTCATTTTTTTATTTTAAGAAAGTGCTTGCATTAAAAAATAAAAAAAACAAGAAAGATAAAATTAAAAAAATAAACAAATGTGATTTTCAAACATAATCGATTTTCTTTCAAGTTTTAGTCAACTGATTTCAAAATAATCAAGTCTAGTCAAATCTTTTTCTAAAGTTAGTCAATTTTAAAATCAGTCAACCTTTTTCAAGTCAAATCAAAAGTTAGTCAAACTTCTTAATCGTCGGATAACCGCATTTAGCGGCCATTTCGAGTGCGTAATACCTTCTCGAAGTGGAAATGTGAACCCAAACCTATTCTTTGGATTTAAAATAATTTTTCTGTTAGATCTTTTTAAATATTTATTGATTTCCTAATTATCCGTAAAATTAGGTGGCGATTCTATTTTTCCTTTCAAATTTCGAGAATTGATTTTTTTCAAATTAATTGAGTGTAAATCGATTTTTGATTTTCGAATTATTTTCTTTTGAAAAAACCATTTTTCATGATAACAAAGAAGAAATTGTAATATAGTATGTCTAAATCCAATCAGTGCTAATAAAGTTAAATTACATCGGTTTTGATTCATGACGTGAATATAATTTTTTTTGATAGAAAGTTTCTTTTTTTAAAAAAATAAAGCTCTACATATTACAAATTGTAATAATTGAACTTTAATGTATATATTATCAAATATCGAATAAACTTTTTTTTTAAAATAAAACTTTACACATCACAAATTTATATAGTTGAATAATATATATTACCAAACATCGAATAAGAAATGAAAAAGTCAAATTGCATTAATTGTCCCTTATTTGGGCACAGCTTTTAGCTTCATTAGATTATTTGCTTTTTGTTGATAGTCTAATTATGCCAGCTATAAGATAAGTCTTCTTTGGAGGTGAGGTGTAAGACACTGTAGATTGAAATATCATATGACTAGGAGACTAAAAGTCACATAAAATATATTATATTTTTCTATTTATACGTGGTTGAGATTTGTGCATAGTTTAATTTGGATTATATTATACAAATATGCTCATAGCTAATGTTTAAAAAAAAATTGCAGAAAATTAGAGACGAACTTAACGTATAATATAATTATATAATAGAAAATTTATGACATTTGTTTATAAAGTGATATATCTTTATAAAGTGTATCATAAATTTTGTGATGATTATAGACAGTGACGAATATACTATTTACTTATAATTTTTTTATGTGAATATAATAGATATTGAACCTTTTTTAGTTAATTATGTATATATTTATTTCTTTAAAATTTTAAACTCTTTTAATTAAAATTCTGACTCTATCACTGATTATGGAATACCAAATACTCTCTAACTTTTTCTTTTCATGGTACTTAATTAATTGAGATGATGATTACTCATTATGAGGACTAGTAAGATACAGACGTATCTTTCTTGCTTGTATTCATTCCTCGTGAGGATTTTTTTAAAAAAATATTAATAAAAGACTACTAGATCCTTGTCTAGTAGCATTAAATTGAAAAAAGAAAAAGCCGTTGAATAATATTTATAGCCAAATTTTCTGTCGCTATTTTGATAGAATGTGGGTGTCATGTTTGCCTGAAATTTCTTTATCATAATTGAATTTTTCTTTTTCTAAAATAAAAAAAAAACCTTCATATTTAATTAGCTAATTCTTTTTCTTATAATAAAATAGGGTGTAGGGCTTTGAAATTTTTATGTAAGCAGAATTTGTGAGACACAAATATTACGTTATTACTTGCGTGGATTTTTTTCCATCAATCTCGGATAGAGTCAAAGATTCACTATTTTTTGACTTTGGGATATGAT
>JAOTQJ010111892.1:0-11030 GCA_025642045.1 Solanum sejunctum | reverse complement strand
CCTGCTACTCTAATACGCAACCTCCACAACTTTCTATCCAAGGTCATGTCCTCAGTGAGGTCGAGTCCCGCCATGTCCTGTCTGATCACCTCCCCTAAATACTTCTAAGGTCTACCCGTACCCCGCCGAGTAACTCCCACATCCAACCTCTCGCACCTCCTAACAGGAGCGTCGAGACCCCTTCTCTGTACATGTCCAAACTATCGCAATCTCGCTTCCCTCATCTTATCCTCCACCGGTGCCACCTCCAGTTTCTCCCGAATAGCCTCATCAATATGAACAACTACTCACTAGTTTCCTTTTCACTTGTCATAGTATCCTTTTTCCTCATCAATCTTGAGTAACATTTTATGTTATAATTTGTTTTATCATATTGATATAGAAAAAATTATAAATTATAGTACTTTTAGTATAGCTTTTTAATATTAAAAAATTTACTTTTAAAATATTAAATTATTCTAATCTAATTTTTCTTTGAAAATTATAAATTAATTTTTCCAAAGTCAAAAATGACAATTATTGGAAATGAAGAGAATAGTATTTTTTAGATTGAATAAAGAAGGAAAAAATATTTATTTGTATACCCTCCTATTTTTGGAAAAATAGCAAAAGAGTAACTATAAATAAGGGAAAAATAGAAAAATTACTCATAGTGAGATTTGAACTTAGGCCCCGCAACACTTAAAAAGTCTTAAACACTCGCCCTTTGTATGACCCAGAATATTTAAGGACGTCATCGGGACTTAAAATTTTGTGTTGGACAAAATTTGGATCAAATGTCATCCCAGGGAGGGATTTTAAATATTATAATTCCTTAAATTTAAATAATATATGTGCTGTATTTATCTACTAATTTTAAGTCGCTTTAAGTTATAAAATGATGGATTACCATGAGTTGTGAAATTAGGAATATCCATGTCCCTTTTTTAGGTTTGTTTGTGCATGAGTGACTATATTATGATTTTAAATGTGGATTAAATAATTTTTTCACTTAAATTTCGTATGATATTGTTGATTTTGTATTGAATCTTAATTACCCATGCTATTCTCACATTATTCATAGCATTTACATTCATGACATTGGATTATTATGGAAATTATGAAGTGAGTTAAGCCCAATTATGTCCTATGATATGATTTTGATAAAACATTGATTTTGACTAGAATGTGATCACATATGTCTATGACTATGGTTCTTTGAGCATTTTGGGTGCATGAACCATATTGTATATGAATGGGCTATTCTTGTGCATGAGTATTATGACTATCAATTATGATTCTGGCATTTGAGCCTAAGGATGAATTATTATGAATAAGTGTTTGGTTTTTAAGACCAATAATGCATTGAAATGATTTAGAAAAAGACTGTTGCCTCTTTTGAAAGCATGTATAACTACGTATATTAAAGGAGGATTTCCCTCTCTTTCCTCGAACTATGTGCGTAACATAGGTTCCTTTTCGAAATTGGGGTGCCTGTAAGGAAAGTTGGATGTGAAATGGGGTTTCCCAAAGGAAAAGAAACTGTGTGACATGATATGATATGCTATATGTGAAAATCCTATCCGAAATGGGGGTGCCTGTAAGGAAGATTACTTCATACGAAATAGAGGTGTCCATAAGGTTAAGTATGTTTTACCTTTGGCAAGTAGACCACCTCTTTACCAATGAGGGGATTTCATCAGGATTCCAAGTAATAGCTCACTTGGTCTTATTTTTGTCGATTGAGGTCACATCCCCACTATATATAAGCATTGTATTTCATTCGTCATTTGTTTTATAGCATATTGTGTATAATTCTCTTGATATATATGAAACACCCTACATGTGCTTCGAAATACCCCATAATCTTAATTTCTATAATCTCAAAATCTATGCATGATTTCAAAAATCCGACTTCATATTCTTTATCAGGGGGCAAAATTGAGTAGGGAATGGGTATAACCTAAATTTTATAAGACTTCTAGCGAAAAATAATTTTTGCTAATTTTTTATTTCAAGTGTTGTCTGTGCCTAGCTCGCTACATGCCTAGGGCGTGGACTAGTGTAACTATTGCCTTTGCGACTGGTTCGCATCACGCCTGGGGAACGAAATAGTACATTTCATGCCCTGTTTTTTCAACTTAGTTCAAGGGCATTGGGGTCATAATCCAATGCACATTTAAACGCGAAATCATCTATACTTAGCCATTTTTTAACTCTAAAATTCAAAAAAGCTCTCTAAAACCTCTCCAAGACTTTATCATATATCTAATTCCAATTGAAGGATTTCAACCTCAATTTTGGAACTGAAGAACCCATTTCAAGCTTCAAGTTTCGAACAAGTTCATTTTAAGAAATTCAATGTTTAAGGTATGTTGATCTTCATCCATAGGTCCTCTCACCCATAGAGCCCAACCTTCTCTTTTTATGAAAAGAGCATGATTTCAATTGTATTACTTATGGGTATCTTTTATTATGGAATACGAACACAAATTATGTTGGAGTTTAATCAAGTATTGATTGATTATGCATGAATATTTCATTTAAGCTTATTCCATGAATTGATTTTATCTATTGAGACTATGCAAGATTTGAGCTATGAAACTATGAACTATTATGAGCTTTGCGATAGATTTCAAGATACCTTAAATGAGGGTTTTACTATAATATTGGTGGTTGATTTGCATTGGGTTTACTCTAATTGTTTTACTCTTGAGTTGCATGCTTTTAAACAATTATCATGAATCCACCATGTGTTTTGATAAAATTACATGACAAGAATTCTCAAGTTGTTGATGAACTATTACATGATTTACAAGTCAAATGATTTTATGATGATTAAGGGCTTTCAAGCATTCTTTGAATTCATGAAAAGTATTTATGAGTTTACAAGTATCAAGTTGAGCCCTATTTTAAGATTTTGACCTCTTGTGAGCCATTTATGTCAAGGCAAGGGATCATGTACGATTATTATTTACTCTCATATTCAAGTTAGCTCACTAGTAGAGGTCAAGCATGTTATCAGCTACTCATGTCGAGCTATCATATTTCTTACAAGTTATCCAAGTTATGATTATTTCAAGTATTTCATGGATTAGACTTAGTACCGATTGAGCCTCAAGATGGGGGCTCGACTCAAGGGGTCCTTGTATAAAGTCCTTTATCAGTAAACTATGTGCCACAATAGTATTATGTATTATACCCTTTCTGTGCTAGTAGATCTATCTAGTTCATGTTATCATGTTTGGTTCACCTGTACCGAGAGGGTGTCATGCCTTAGTTTCCAAGTTGTAGCTTCTTGGTCTATGATGATTGAGGTCTCTTCCCATAAATGTATGGTATATTATACAAGTTAATGTCTTGCAACCATGTTTTATTACAAGCATTGATCATGCATGTCATATTGACGTTTTATATCCATTAATTACAGTTATGCATTTTGAACATTATGGCTTATGTCTTTGATGCATTGCAACCCACATATAGTACATTCCATGTACTAATGCATACTCTATGCCTACATGATATTATGATGTAGGGATGGGAGCTCCTTCTGATCATGCTCCTCCATGTGGCTAGTTCGGTACTTTGAAGAAAGCTTTGGTGAGTCCTCAATTCTTAGGATAATATCTACTATCAATCATTTTATGATGAGATTTGTTCCTTATATTGGATACTTATTATTATGAGGGTGACCTCGAGAAATGTCTTGGCCCCCACTCCATTCCAAAGTAGAGGTGTTGTTGGACACTATATTCTATATGCTTTGAGCTTGACTCATCTTATGCTTTTATGGCTATCTAAAACTTCCCTTAATCCATCTTCCCTTTTTATACTTTACTATTATTGATGTTATTTTCAGTTCGGCAACCAAGGATGTGTACAAGATATGCTAAGAGGCTTGTTTGGGATGTCCTCGGTTTTTTCATCCATCGTGTCTCGTCTAGGCCCTATGCTTGGATCTTACAAGCTTGATATTAGCATACTAAGTTATTAATGATTCTCAAAAATTGAACACACCTTGTCAATTAGTGTCTTATTCATGGTTGTGAAGCACGCCACAACTATGAGTAGAAGGCTATGACGCATTTTAGAAAATGTTTCACTTCTTCATGATCTGTATCGTACTTTAGATATAAAAATAAGGCTTTTACCCCTAACTAATACTCTGTTCTCTTATAGATCATCCTATTACCAAGAGGAAGAATAAGGAGAGCCTATACACTCGAGAAGGAACTGGCCCCTCCCGCTTATCAAGCTCCTCAAGATGGAGGGATAGCCCATGATGAGTTCCAGGATGCCATCGCAATATTAGCCCATGCTATGACCAATCAAATAAAGTAAGGGTCCCATGCTTCTTATGCTCCTACTTTGGCCTCAAGGGTGAGGGATTTCACAAAAATGAACCCTCCAGAGTGTCACGGGTCCAAGGCAAAGGAAGATCCTTAAGAGTTCATCGATAAGCTGTTATAAGGTGATATCTATCATTGGGGGTTAATTTGGAGGAGAAAGCGGAATTAGCGTCATACCAACTCAAAGGTATAGCCCAAATTTGGTTCACTCAATGGGAGTTGGAGAGGAAAAATGATGGTTCTATTTCTTGGGAGGAGTTCAAAGCCCCCTTTCTCAATTGGTTCATCCCTATCGAGTTAATTGAGACTAAGATGATGGCGTTTATGAACCTCAAGCTAGGTCTATGAGTGTGAGGGGGTATACCATCAAGTTCAATAAGTTTTCAAAGTATGTTTCACATTTGGTTGCTGATCCTAGAGCTAGAATGAACAAGTTTGTGTCTGGCTGTCTGACTTGGTAAATGAAAAGTGTCATACTATAGTGCTTGTAAGTGATATGAATTTGTCTTGGCTCATGACATCTGCTGAAAAACATGATAGGGAAAAGCTTAGGAAGAGAAGAAGTAGAGAGTTCAAGAGAGCTCGATTTGAGGGTGGTTTCCAAGGTTCTAAGGGTGGCCGATTTTAACAAGGTCCCAAGTTCCAACGGCCAAGGGTCCTCCAACACTCCTAACAAGAGTTTTACAAATGGTAGGTGTCTAACCAATATTCCAAGGTGGCAATAGTGGTATGATCCATTCTAAGTGCCAAAAGTATGGGAGAAACCATGGGTGGTCCATGCTTGAAAAATTCTAATGCTTGCTTTGGTTGTGGTGAGATGGTTCACAAGGTTATTGATTGTCCTCATGCTAAAAACAAGGGTAAAGATGGTCATTCTCAAGGCCAAGGTGTTAATGTAAGTCAAAGGTCAAAGGAGGCCAACAAGAGGGTACTTATAGGAAAAATAGGTTGTATGCTCTCCAAGAAAGTCAAGGAGTGGATGAGGTGCCCGATGTCATCACTGGTATATTAAAGGTTTTTGATTATGATGTATATGCATTGATTGATCCAGGTGCCACTCTTTCTTCCATTACTCCTTTTGTTTCCAAAAAGCTTCATATGTGTCTTGAATTGTTATAAGAATCTTATAATGGAGGGCACTTTATCCATCTAGTTAATGGATATATACCTTGACCACTATGATGGAGGGCACTTTATCCATCTACCAATTAAGAGGTATATACCTTGACGACTATGATGGAGGGTGCTATGTCTATCTACCAGTTAAGGGGTACATACCTTGACCACTATGATGGAAGGTGTGATGTCCATCTACAAATTGAGTGGTATATACATCAATCACCCTCCAAGGGGGTGATATACCTTGGATTCCAAGTACTAGTTGCTTGGTCTAAGATGATGGTCTCTTCCTACACTTGTATTATGTTCAATATAAGCATGTTTTACTTCAAGCATTGATCATGCATGCTATGTTGCTAATATACTATCTCTTCTTTATGTATATGCATTTTGATTAAGTTGACTATCTCTTGTTGCATTGCATCCTACATACTTAATACGTTCCAATATACTAATGCATACTCTATGCCTACATAATGTTACTGTGTAAGTATTGGAGCATGTCACGATCATCCTCCTTATGGCTAGTTAGTCATTTTAAAGATAAGCTATTAGTGAGTCCTCAAGTTCAGGGACACTAGCTTTGCATTCTTTCTTGTGATATCTCTTATATTGAACTTTGATACTAAAAGGGTGAGCCCGAAAAGTTGTCTTGGACCCCGCCCAATCTAGCTAGAAGTGTTGTTGGACAAGTTATATAGTTATGCTTGAGCTTTGACTCTTTCGATGGTTTATGATATTAAAGACTTCCCTTATCCCCTTCATCCTTGTTTATACTCTCTTATTGTTGTTTACTTTTTGTTTCCACGACCAAGGATATGTTAATGATATGCTAAGAGGCTTTTTCGGGTCCCCTTTGGGTTACCATTCATCATGTCACGTCTAGGTCCTAGGCTTAGGTCATGAAAAACTTGGTATCAAAGCACTTGATTGTTAACGACCCTTGGAATTACACACCATGTCGATTAGAGTCTTATTTATGGTTGTGAAGTACGCCATATCTATGAATGGGAGGCTATAAGGTGTTTTAGGAAATGTTTCACTTCTTCATAATCTATAACATACGATAGAGTTAAGTCCGTTAAGGCTTATGTCATATTTTTAAATCATTGTGTTTCAGAATATGTCTCAAGTTATTCAAGATCGTGATATGTCAAATATGGAGGTTCATAATGTCTATGGCTATTGGCCAAAGTAATGACTACTCAACTCAATCAACAAGTAGGTGCTCCCAAGACTTCAAGGGTTAAGGGAAAGGAGAGGTAGGTTAAGAGGGTACGTTTTGGTGGTGCCTCATCTTCTACTACTCTATTGGTCCCCAAGTACCATACAGAGAGGATCAATTTCATCAATTGTTATGGGTGTGGCAAGGAGCATCAAGGGTAGTGTTTGGTGGGAGATGAGGGTTGTTTTAAGTGTGGCGGTGTTGGGCATAAGATAAGGAATTGTCCCATGGCCTCCAAGGAAGTGGGAAGGAAATCTCAACTTGAAGATATGCTTTCATAAGCTAAGCCCAGTAGCTCTGGTCGAAGGATTCATCCTAGGTGCCCAAAATGTAGGAGAAATCATGATGGCATATGTAGGAGAAACACGGGTACATGGTTTGGGTATGGCAAAATGGATCACAAGCTTTCTAATTGCCTATATGTTCACGGGAAAGGCAATGGTGTTAGTGTGTAAGTTTCCCCTATATGCCGAAAGTGTGGGAAAGGTCTTGGTGGCCCATGTTTGAAGAATTCTAATGCTTGATATAGTTGTGGTGAATTTGGTCACAATGTTAGTGGTTGTCCTCATGCCCAACCCAATAGTAGAGGTGGTGGTCCTCATGGCTAAGGTGTTAATGTTCAAGCTTCCCCATGAGTCACAAGAGTGGAGTGTACTATTTAAGAGATTGTGTGGCTAGTTCGAGTGCATGTTTTGAGTGTGGTGCAAAGAATCATGAGTCGGGGCATTGTCCTTGGGTTACTTAGGATTATGGAGACAACTGTCGACATTTCCAATCGTGCCCCTGTAGGAGATCACTAGACTAGGCATGGTGCTCTACAGTTATGTTAAAGGTTTTTGATACTAATTATGACGTTTACGCTTTGATTGACTAAGGTGCCACTCTTTCTTTTGTTACACCATTAGTTGCAAAATGTTTCATGTTAAACCCAAATTGTTGTGTAAGCCATATAAGTTATCTACTCTCGTTGGTGCATTCATTATTGTTAGAAGGGTCTATAGAAATTATCCCATTCATTTTGCATGAAATATTGCCCTGTGATTTTGTTGAGTTGGATATGGTGGATTTTAATGTCATTCTTGTGATGGATTGGTTAGATGCATGTTATACCTTGATTTATTGTAGAACCCATAAGGTCAATTATAATTCCATAATGAACCTATTCATGAGTGGGAGAGTCATGATATGGTGGTGAAGGGTATGTTCATTTCTTACGTTAAGGCTCAAAGGTTGATTTCTAAGGGGTGTCTCTATCATCTTATGAGGGTTAGGGATATTGAGTCCAAAGTCCTACCTATGAATTTAGTTCCAGTAGTTAATGAGCTCCTTGATGTCTTTCCTAATGAGCTTCCCTGTATTCCTCCCGGAAATGAAATAGATTTTGGCATAGGCCTCCTTCCCGATACTCAACCTATTTCTATTCCCCCTTACCGTATAGCCCCGGAGGAGTGAAAGGAGTTGAATGAGCAATTAAAAGATTTGTTGGAGAAGGATTTTATTAGGACTATCCAATCATCTTGGGGTGCACTGGTGTTGGTTTTGAAAAAGAAGGATGGTTCTCTTAGGATGTGTATTAATTATTGGCAACTTAATAGAGTCATCATCAAGAATAAGTCCCCTCTACAAAGGATTGATAATCTTTTGACCAACTTTTAAGGGCTAGTCAATTCTCTAAGATTGATCTTCAGTTCGGGTATCACCAAGTGAAAGTAACGGAGTGTGACATTCCCAAGATGGTCTTCCGAACTAGGTATAGGCACTATGAGTTTGTGGTTATGTCTTTTGGTTTGACCAATACACCAGCTATCTTCATAGATCTTATAAATAGGGTATTTAAACCTTAAATTGATTTCTTTATGGTGGTATTTATTGATGATATCTTGATCTCTTCCCATAGTAAGGAGAAGTATGTGGATCACTTGAGGGTAGTGTTACAAATCTTATGGGAAGAGAAGTTGTACGCCAAATATAAGGAATGTGACTTTTGGTTGAAAGAGGTTGCCTTCGTAGGTCATGTGGTGTCAGGTGATGGTATTAAGGTAGATCCTAAGAAGATAGAGGTAGTTAGAAATTGGCCTAGACCTTTGGTTCCATCGGACATTAGAAGCTTCTTGGGCTTAGAGGGTTATTATCGGAGGTTTGTGAGTGGATTCACTTCTATTGCTTCTCCTATGACTAAGTTGACCCAAAAGATAACAAAGTTGTGTGGACCGATGAGTGTGAAAGGAATTTCTAAACTTTGAAGGATAAGCTTGTCTCCGCTCCTATATTGTCTCTACCAGAAGAGTAGAAGGGGTTTGTTGTGTACTATGATGCTTCACAGATTGATGTGAGTTGTGTTTTGATACAAGACGGTAAAGTGACAGCTTATGCCTCGAGACAACTTAAGGTGCATGAAAAGAATTATCCTACCCATGATCTTGAATTGTCCGCCATGGTATTTGCTTTGAAAATTTGGTGCCATTACTTGTATGGGGTGCATGTTGATGTATTTACCGATCGTAAAATTCTCCAATATGTATTCACTCAAAAAGATCTCAACTTGAGACAAATAAGGTGGTTAGAGTTTCTTAAGGATTATGATATGAGTATGCATTATCACCCCGGTAAGGCTAACGTTGTGGCCAATGCTTTGAGTAGGGTATCTATGGGTAGCCTAGCATATGTTGACTATGGGGACAAAGAGGTGGTTAGATAGGTTCATCGGTTGGCTAGATTGGTATTAAGTTAGAAGAGGTTGATAATGGTGGTGTAGTGGTTATTGATGGTTCCAAATCTTCATTGATTAAGGAGGTGTAGGCAAGACAAGATCTTGACACCGCCTTGCTAAAGTTATAGACCTAGGTGACAGGTGAAAAAGTGGAGGTTTTCTTCCAAGGGGGAGATGGTGCCCTTAGGTACCAAGGTAGGTTTTGTGTACCTTGTTTTGATGACTTGAGGAAGTTGGTTTTAGGTGAGTCTCATAATCCATCCTCTTCTATTCACCCCAATTCTATAAAGATGTATGGAGATTGAGAGAGGTGTATTGGTGAAATGACTTAGCTTGTACCAGATTTGGTTATGGGAGCTTTAGATGAGGTGAGTCGATAAGGTGAAGATTGGAGACGGTTTAAGGTAGGCAAAATTCCTATTTCGATGTAAGAAGGAGAGATCTTGAGACTAAGGTTAGGGAGTAAAGATGTGGTGTTCGTCAAGGTCCGTTGGAAGATTCATCAAGTCATAAGTGTCACATGGGAGCTGGAATGGACATGAAGAAGCAACACTCGTACCTCTTTCATTCTACTCAAGCTTAACTAGAAAAACTAAGACGTTTTATGATTTCAAGTCTTATGTTTCAGTCCTTATGTCATTTGCATGCATTCATGTTGTCACGACCAAAAAATGGGCGTGATGGCACTTGTCTTATCCTACCAAGACAAGTTAGCCTACAACCCAACTATAACATTAAAAATGTAGAATTTAAAATAAAATGAAAGTTCAACTTAGTGAAAATCCCCCAAAACCTGGTTGTCACATGCACAAGCTTCTCATATATTACAACAGAAACGAAAAAAAACGCAAATATAAAATGATGTTGTCTCTCGCATAGAACAAAATCATAAATGGAAGTAAGAAGTCAGCTGGAACGGCAAACAGCTACCTCTCGCAATCTCAACAGGAAGCCTCGGACAGGGGAGAGTAGAGAGTATCACGACGATCTGAGCTTGTAACCTACAAAATTATTGTTTCCAGGGGGGTGAGTACCAAACACATGGTACTCTGCAAGTGAACTAATAAACAGAAGGTTAAGTAATATAGAATACTGGTACCCCTAACACTCCAACCAAAACCCCCACAACCACAACCTGCATAAAATATTTAGCAAGGAATAATCTATAACACTTAACAGGTAGCAACAGTAAGAACAAGTACACAACCAATTAACGATAGCAATAAAACATATGAGGACTCAGGCCTCCATATTACACTTCTTTTGGGAGATAGGTTCTTTGACATTGAGTATATTATGTTGTTTTGATATGTTTTCCTTTTTTATTATCATGCCAGAATGTGGTACCCGATCTAATATTTGTGTCAAAACGTGACACCCAATCCAATATTTGTGTCAGAATATAACACCTAATCCAATATTTGTGTCAGAACATGACACCCAATTCAATATGTTTGTCGGAATGTTACACCCAATACAATATTTATAATTCAGTATTTTTTATCATTACTTCTCACTTCATTATCAATGTTTCATCAACCCTTCTTTATTCAAGGCATCTCCATGGTCTTAGGGTTGCAGGCCAATCACAATAATATATCAGTCAACCAAATCAGAACAATTAAGTATCACTTCGATATCAATA
>JAOTQJ010111881.1:0-11031 GCA_025642045.1 Solanum sejunctum | reverse complement strand
TTGTGTGTTGATGCAAAATGGTAAGGTCATAGCCTATGCTTCTAGACAACTCAAAGAGCATGAAAATAACTACCCTATCCGCGATCTTGAGTTAGTCGCTATTGTGTTTGCATTAAAGATTTGGCATCATAACTTGTATAGGGTGTATATTGATGTGTTCACCGATCATAAGAACCTACAATATGTCTTCACTCAAAAGGATCTCAATTTGAGGAAAAGGAGATGGTTAGAACTTTTTAAGGACTATGATATGAGTGTGCATTACCATCCCAGTAAGGCAAATGTTATGGCGGATGCTTTGAGTAGAGTGTCTATGGGTAGTATAGCTCATGTTGATGGTGGTGATAAGGAGATGTCTAGGGAGGTGCACCGATTAGCTAGATTGGGACTTAGGTTGGAAGAGGTTGGTAATGGAGGTATTGTTGTTGTTGATAGTTCTAGGTATTTCTTGATTGATGAGGTGAAGGAAAAGTAAGATCTTGATACCTCCTTGTTAGAATTAAAGGCTTGGTAAAAGAGAGCAAAATGAAGGTTTTCTCATAAGGGGAAGATGGTGCTCTTAGGTACCAAGGTAGGTTGTGTGTGCCTTGTGTTAATGGTTTGAGGGAGAGAATCCTTGATGAGGCCCATAACTCTTCTTATTCTATCCACCCCGGTTCCACCAAAATGTATAGAGACTTGAGAGAGAGATATTGGTGAGGAGTCATGAAGAAGGACAATGACAAATTCATTTTCGATTGTCATAGTTGTCAACAAGTCAAAGCCGAACATCAAAGGCTGGGTGGCCTAACCCAAGAAATTGAGATTCCTATTTGGAAGTGGGAGGTGATTAATATGGATTTTGTGGTTGGGTTGTCCAAGACTAGAAAAAGTTTTGATTCCATTTGAGTTGCGGTTGATAGGATGACAAAATTAGCTCACTTCCTACCAGTTAAGACCACATATGGGGCTAAAGATTATGCAAGGTTGTACATTCATGACTTGGTAAGGTTGAATGAGGTTTCTTTGTCCATCATATCGTATCATAGGGAACAATTCACTTCACACTTTTGGAGGTCCTTTCAAAGGGGTCTTAGTACTAGAGTTAAGCTCTCTATGACCCTCCACCCTTAAACGGATGGCCAAGCCAGGAGAACCATCCAATCCCTTGAGGATATGCTTAGAGCATGTGTGTTGGAGCTTAAATATAGTTGGGATTATCATCTTCCATTGATTGAGTTTGCCTATAACAATAGCTATCATTTTAATATCGATATGGCTCCATTTGAGGCTCTATGGGAGGCATTATAGATCACCGGTTGGTTGGTTTGAGGTTGATGAGGTAGTATTGTTGGGACCAAATATGGTTATGGAGGCTCTTCATAAGGTTAGGATGATTAGAGAAAGGTTGAAGACAACCCAAAGTCATCAAACGTCTTATGCCGACGTGAGGAGAAGGGATCTTGAGTTTAAGGTTGGTGATTGGGTCTACTTGAAGGTATCACCCATAAAGGGTGTGGCCCATTTTGGTAAGAAGGGCAATTTGAGCCCAACATATATAGGTCCTTATAGGGTGATGAGAAGGGTTGGCAAGGTAGGTTATGAGTTAGAATTGCCTTGAGAAATGGATTTGGTTCATCCGATGTTCCATGTGTCCATGTTGAGAAAATGTGTAGGTAATCTGAATGTCATCGTGCCTCTTGATATTGTAGATGTTATGGAGGATAATTTGACATATGAAGAGGTTTCGGTTCAAATTTTGGATAGATAAGTAAAGAGATTGAGAAACAAAGAGGTCGCTTCCGTTAAGGTCCTTTGGAGGAATCAACAAGTTAAAACTACTACTTGGGAGGCCGAAGCGGACATGCAAAAGTGATATCCTTACCTTTTCCACTCTGCTCAAGTCTAAGTCTTTATATGATCTCAAGTCTTAAGTTCATCCCTCATGTCATTGCATATAGTCATGTTTAAATTGACTAAGTTCATGATGATTTTACACTTATGATGATATTTTGAAATGATGTTTAAGGGAATTATTGCATTCTTATATGGGCTGAAATTTTCATGTTTATGTCTCTCATATACGTTCTTTGACATTTGGGGATGAATGTTTCCAAGGGGGAGATGTTGAAACAACCCCCAAAAGTGCCCGAATATATACCTCGAAAGTGACCAGAATCATAATTTTCATATATCTCAAAATTTATGTGTGATATCAAAAATCCGACTTCATATTCCTGTTCGGGGGATTATTTTGAGTGAAAAATGGGTCTAACCCCGATTTAAGAGTAAATG
Source organism: Solanum sejunctum (assembly GCA_025642045.1). Classification (NCBI taxonomy): domain Eukaryota; kingdom Viridiplantae; phylum Streptophyta; class Magnoliopsida; order Solanales; family Solanaceae; genus Solanum; species Solanum sejunctum. Next base: position 8,757 of record JAOTQJ010111881.1, on the reverse strand, counting down.
ATTAGCAATTTCAATTTTCTAAAATTTCATTTCCAGAGAGCTCTTCGCGCCCTTGGCACGCGCACTAGTGTTTTTTTTTATTCAGTTTTGACTTTGGTCCAAGACTTTTAAGTCTTGGGCCTAAGTGTTCTCAAACATAAAAATGCCTATACTTAACCATTTTTCACCCTTATATCATTCTAAACATTCCTCAATACTCATTTAAACACTTAACCAAGTATTTTACTCCTAAACTCAAGTCTCAAAACCCTCTCCGGATCTAAGAATTTTCTCTCAAGCTTCAAGTCTCCGCCTCCAATCTTTATTAAGTTCATCTCCAAAGCTAAGGTATGTGAATTTCTTTCATGGGTTGCTTTCACCTATGATACCCAAGCTTCCTTTTACTCTAATTTACATGATTTTAAGTTGATTTATAATTGGGTCTATCTTATTATGAAAATCACTGCACATTATATTGGGGTTATGAAATTATGACTGTTTTACTATGTTTGGAGCTATGAATCCAAGGTCTACTGTGAGAATTGATGAAGGATCTTGATGTATATTATTTGAGGGTGTTACCAAGTATCTATTGATGGCTTTACACTGATTTTTCTATCATGATTTCACTCTTAAATTACATGGTTTTACACTAGCATTACACACCCTCTAAGTGTTTGATAAAATATCTGGTTATGGATTCTTGAGGAATTGAAGGTCCAATGCATGTGTTATGAGTTGAATGATTAAATGATAATGAAATGATGATGGGATGATGATGAAAAGGGATATATGTGTACGATGATGAAAGGAGTGTGTGTGTGTATATATATAATATTATCTCTATATAGTGTTAGGGATGACCAAGCCTAGCTCGGGGGGTTGTAGGATTGGGTAACCTATCGAGGGATTGGTAGCTTGGCCGCCTAGCTCGGGGGGTGATAGGCCTAAGTAACCTTGTGGGGAGTTGGTACCCATCAACCTTGATGGGGGGTTTGTACTCTCTCAACCTCTATAGGGGGGTTTGTACTCCTTCAACCTCGGTGGGGGGTTTGTACTCTATCAATCTAATGAAGGGGTTCGTACCTCATGCGCCTATCCAAGGGGATGGTAAGCCTTGGCTTGCACTATAATGGACACTCCTTACACTCGTATTATAATCTATATAAGTATGCTTTTACTTCAAGTATCATTCATACATACCATATTGTTAGTATGCTATTCATTACTTATGATTATACATTTTGGGATGTCTACCTCTTGTTACATTGCTTCCTACATACTTAGTATATTCAAATGTACTAAAGCATACTTTATGCCTACATGATGTCACCATGTAGGGACCGATGTACTGCTTGATCCTCCTCCTCCTCCGCATGGCTAGTACGACTTTTATTAGGCTTGTTGGTGAGTCATTCATTCTGGGGACGTCACTTATGATCTTTTGCTATGTATTAAGACTTTCTCTCTTTGACTTATGTATTAACTATGAGGGTGAGCTCGGTTGCTTTGTTTTGGCCACGCTCTTATCTATGTAGTAGAGGTATTATTGGACATATTATGTATCTATGCTATGAGTTGTGACTCAATTGACTATTGATGCTTATGATATGGAAGTTACCCTTAGTCCCAATTCCCCTTGTTTACGTTTATCTTTTATTGTCATTCTAATTGCTCGCGCGACCAAGGAAGTGTAATGATATGCTATAAGGCTTATTTGGGGTCCCTTCGGGTTCCCCTTTCGCCGGTCATGTCTAGGCTCTAGGATTAGATCATGACAATATCAAAAAACTAACTAGATGTATGGTACCTCTTAGGATCCCCAAACTCATTTCTCTCCATCAATTTCGCCTCTTTGGTGGCACCCATATCATATTGAAAGAAAGCTCTCTACGAGCGGATCTAAACATAACAATGTGGATAGAATAGTTAAATTCTCTCACAAATATAAAGGTCTTTAATTCATATAGCATGATAGTCAAGGTATGTCTAATTGTGTCTCATACTCATCAATAAAAAGGCTACCCTTCCTTAGACTTTCAAACTTTTACGTACTTTCCTGCTCCTGCTTCAAGGAGAAAAATAACTATTGAAGGCTATATCAAGCATATCTTAGGTTATCGATAGAGCCCCTATAGATAGAAATTTGAAATACATTCTCCACCACTTCCTAGCCAATCTATGCATCTAGAGTGTGGCATAATGAACACCATGAGACTCAACTAGACCGAACTCTTGACTTGTAATCAAGAACTCATCTGCATCCTTTGTCTTCTCACCCTAAAAGTGAGGCAGGTTTATCTTCCTAAAGCTCTCGTTGACCATCCTTAGTCAACACAAGTAAAGCCGAACACTAAACCTCAATTACTAGTGAGAGATCATTCTCAACTCTAGGTCCCAATTATAACTGCACTACCGAACCTTAAACAATTGGAACCTATCGTTACTCTGGGGTCTGAGCCTCCAGTCTAGTCTAAGAATCTCTTAGAATATTTATCATACTATCACTCTAAGCAAATTATGCTTTTAGTACTATTACTCTGAGAAAAATCTCGAGTACACTTAATACCCTCTATAAAGTATTTATGAAGCAATGGTGCAACTGTATACTCTAAAGGAATCTGATCCTATCTAGTATAAATCTCTAGCTTGGAGGAGAACCTCTACCACGACCTATTATTCGTGCCACTCTATGAGTACAACCTCAAAAGTTGGGGTATCAATAGCTGCCTTGGAGACTGTCCCGCCCCCTCTCCCCCTCCCCTCCCTCGCATCAAAAGTTGTAGTTCTTATCCTAGCCATCTGTTAGAAAAAATATAAGACAACCCAGCACTAGCAAAAGTAACTACATATGACAAGAATTGAAAAAATAAAAAAAATCTAACAATCTTTATAGCCTGTCGAAGATAAACAACAAATGTCTTCATGTCAATCCTCAAGACTTTGTTAGACTTGACTTATATATATGTGAGACCTATGAACCTGAAACTCCGATATCACTTTGTTACAACCTAAAAGCAGACGTAATGGTACTTATCTTACCTCAACAAGACAAGTCAATCTAAAACTCGATTATGCAGGTAAATGCAAAAGTAAAATGGAAATAAAATCTCAAAATTAACCATATAACTAAAGTCAGATTATTAATACCCCTAAAATTTGGTTAACACATGCACAAGCCTCTAAGTATTATAATAGATTTAAAAGAAATATAAGTATCTAACATCTTTGTGTTTGAAGTGGAAAAAAGAACATAAGGAAAGTGTCTGAGATGTCCACCTAAGAGACAAACAACTATCTCATCAAATCCTTAGCAGAAGCTTCGGACATGGAAGAGTAGGAGAAATCACGAAGATCCAAGCTCATAACCTACACAAATGCAGAAAGCAAAAGTGAGTACTACGCGACTACGATACTCAACAAGCAAATAAATATTTTTAGGTAAAGATATATCGAATACAAGTACCCATCACCTTCCATCCGAAACTTCTCAACTACTTCCATTATAAAAATCAGCCCAAATCACTTAGCACACACTTTAATAGTAAATCACCATTAAAACAAGTCATCAAAATCAAATTCACGAATTTAAAGGTCAACCAAGAAATATTTACAATGCACATATAACAGTGATGTGCAGTACAATACAATAAGATGTTAAGTAAGATGATGCATGTCTTTCCTAATGACGCGACCCATTGAATCATCATTCAAAGACCCATCAGTTCATGCATCCGCCACAACTCACATAGCCCGATCCCTATTTCTTTTCAATATGAATCAGTCATAGCCCATATGACACGTTTCCTATTTCATGTCAAAGGAAATCTGCCATGACTCGTATTGTCCTATTTTCTCTTATCCTCACAAACCATCATCATAATATTGATATAATAATAATGCAAATAGACATGTAAAAATATTCAACAAGAGGAATATAACTTGCAGAATTACCAACAAACACAAAAATCTCATCATAATATCATGAACAAAATGGTACCACCATTAGAACTATTTAAGATAATTTTTATTTCTTGAAATCAATAATTTCATCTTTTTCCCTGCTTTCATTCTTATTAGAGTTCATTCAATATATATCAAAGTATGAGATAAATCCTTCACCAATTCCCCTTACTCGCTAAGCATATGATTATATAAGGCTCAATATACTTAACAAAGAGTTACGAAGTACTTGCCTAGAGAAAGTAATAAAATTACTCAGATACTTAAGTTTTCCTTTTCCAATGGGTCACTAAATGAATATAATCTATTCAAATATGAAATTGTGATAAAAATAACAATACCCAATTTAGTAATTTTAATAATTAAGTCTAAAACGATCTAGAAATTTATTTCTTGAAAAGTAGGGATAAATTAAAATTTTAATGCATAGATATGTTAATCAAAGCATTTTAGAAATCAATGATGAAAATCATGTAAAAACAAAGTTGAAATAAACCATAATCATCAATTTATTAAAATTCATGGTCTTGAGAAAGCCCATGAACTTTGAAGTTCCAAAATCAAGAATTAAATAATAAAATTTTGAATAATTAGTAGGTAAGAAGATTTAGAGTCAAAATTACTTACCTAATAGACTTATCTCGAAACACCACTTTGCAATTACCACCCAAGAGTTTTCAAAGCTCAAAGCTAGTGAAATGGGGCGAGACTCCAACTTTTCGAGAAAGAACATTGTGCAGGGTGATTTTACTCTTCGTGATTGTGATGACCAGTGGCCTCGATCGCAATAATTAAATCCTTACAATCACAATGAGTTAAATTAGATCAACTAATTTATTTTGACCATTGCGATCACGATGATCAGAAAAAACTACCATACGATCATGATAGCTATCCATGCGATCACGATGCATAGAAAATACACTCCTTCACATCGCATGGCTTGGCCTCATGATCGCGATAAAATAAATTTACTTTCACCACACATCAGCAAACCAACAACATTTCAAGACACTAAAATTACTCCGGACACACTCTTAAAATTATTCAAAATCCTGAGCGTATAAACCAGATATTCTATTTTACAACATGGTGTTCTAAATTCAATGAAAATCGTTGAAATATGGATTCGAGACCTTCTTAACTTGAAACCCATTTAGTCACAATTATACTAACTTAGGATCAAAAAGATCAAATCACCCTCAGACCCTCTAAAACATAAATTGAAATTCTTCCTACGCCTAAAATGACCTCTTGAATCAAACAAAATTGTCAGAAATTCATCTTGTGTATTCAAACTCCGAATGTTGATCAAAGTCAACTCTCTAAAATAACTTAAACTTTCAACTTAAGATCTCAAATTCACAAAATAACTTTGAATTTGGAATCAATGACACTATAGTTCAAAATTCATATTTCGAAGATGATGGAATTGAAAAAATTTCATTTCAACACCTGTAGCTCCAGTTGTTGCCAAGAAAATCACTTTTGAATAACTTAAAGCTTTCAAATTCCAAGAACTTCTAAATTTTATGATTTTTTTATGAACTCCGAACCAAACTCACAAACTAATCAAACTTGACTTGAGACAATTACCAAGAGAAGTAAAACAATATTTTTCCTAAAATTTTTAAAAAATAACCTTCATGATCTTTACGAAGAAATTCATTCCATAACTCAAATTACCATTCCATTATAATAGTAGGCTTAACGTTTTGTGATTTTTTATTTTTAATAACAAACATAACCAGTTGAATTTATTGGTATTTTTGTTTGTCCTAAATAACGTCTGAGTATTTGCAAACTGAAGTTCACTATTTATAAATATTGATTTTGTTGAAAGAATTTGCAAATATTAAATTTTTCTTCACTTAAGATCATACTTCATCTCAATTAATATTCAATTTAGATTGCTTAGTCTATCTCATTATTAATTCATTATTAAAATAATTTAAATATAAGAATTTTTGTCAATAATTCTAATATTTGAGTAATTAGTGAAATATTGAAAAATTATTCGAGCAATCTTTTAGGTGAAATATAATTTTCACTTATAAATCCTCTATATTTTTCTACATGCAAAATTAACTTATACAGTATCTAAATATATATTCTTCCAAACATTAACTACAATTTTTTTCACTTTCAATGAAATATTATATATGTACTATCTAATTTGAATAAAACTAAAATTATAATCTCTTTACTGACTAATTATGAAGTATACACATCTTAATTTTTGGGTGCCAAAGAATATGCAGGGATATCAACAAAGAGACACAATTTCCAAAAAAAAAAAAACTGTAGTCATTTCTCGATTATTTTTTTGAATAAAAAAATTGATCGAAATCAAGGTTATCATAAAAATAATGTAATGATCCTCTAGGTCATTTTTATATTCCCACCTTTTAATTGGTTAGAGCTTACCTATGGCTGTTCTAAGTCATTTTTTATTTGTTAGCACTAACAATGCAGTCTCCTGGTTGTTTGTTTTGATTTTGTGCAGCTTTTTGTACCTTGAGTTTGTTATAACTTGCAAATTTGACCTCAGTCAAAAATGCAAGTAAATATTCTCGAAACGATTCTAACAATTCCATCAGATTTGAAATGACTAAATTAGTCTAGAAACATGGTTGGCTCGAGTCCCAAGGCTTTTGATGCGAGTTTAAACCATTTAGCATTTTAGCTTATGAAATTTGGCCTATAGTTCACTTTGGTCAACATTGTGCCCAAATAAAAATTTTGATAGTGTGATTATCTCAGAATGTTAAGTTTTATCTAGAATGATTTTTTGTTTGATTTTCGAGGCCTCCGATCTTATTATCAGTCCCTTGATGGATTGGTTAAAAATGACGAAGCAAGGTTCAATGAAGGCATCGTCGTCCAGTTGAGGAGGCTACCAGGGAGAACAAGTGAGACAAGCAAGAGTAGTATCCCCACCTATTTGAGACCTCGGGTATGTCTTTTATAATACCTTGAAATACCCTAGCTTAAGATAGGATCAAAATGTAATATCCCAAGTCATTTTAGCTAAGATCGAGCTAGGAATCGAAAGGAGTTCGAAAATAAGTACAAAAAATAGTTTTAATAAAAAAATTGTGAAAAAATTTCAAAAAATAATTTTTTGTGGCAAAATCACTTAACCATAAGAGTATGCGATTAGTCTTTATCGCGGATTTGGTTGATTTTGGTTCAAAAATTACCTTTGAAAAATTTCTAAAAAAATAAACTGAGACGGAGCAAGTTCACATTGTTGGCTTGTTTCATGAAAGGCCAAATTTTAGCTTGATCTAAATTTCAATAAGGGTCATTCCGGTCTTTTTCTTACCCCTCCTATACCTAACCCATGTCATTTTAAGTTCGGAATTGACCCCAAAACAGTTCCTAAATGTTATTTTTCTATCATTAACACGCTTAGACTTTGAGAAAGGTGAAGGGAGAAAAGAAAAGACTGGGATTCAAGAGGAACAAGCGAAATCATCTACTTTTGGGTGTTAAATCTTCATTCCAGATATGTAAAACTAGCTAAAATGTTGGACCACGTTCGTCCATATGCCCTACTACTTCTCTTGGTAAAGTTGAGCTCAAGTTTGAGTCCCTGGGTCTGCTATGGTGAAATTCTTGAACATTATCTTAAATTCTAGTAAATTCTTGTGTATTATTATATAAATTAATATGTTTATGAGTTAAGTACTAGGGGTAATTGCTTATGATATTTTTACATGAAACCTAATTAAATATTGCTTATAAATTAGTAATTCTATGTATTGATTGAATGGAAAAGTGTGCATTGTGAATATCTTGAAGGAGAATGAGATGAATATGAATGTGTCTGAGTAATCTTTGAAGGTCCTTGAATAAGAGTATTTGAGATTAATGTCAAACAAGTATACATACATACATTGCTCTTAAAAGATGGGAATAAGTTGAAAGCATAAATAGTTGAATGAGTTGAGTGTAAGTTGATTGCGGAATTAATAAGAGTCCAATGAGACTAATTGAATGACTTGATTAAACTAATTATATTTTTGGAGTTTTATGAGTATATTGAGTCTGGGAAGGAGTATGGGCATCGAATTGGTCAGAGTAAATAACAACTCAAGCCCAATAACTATATAGCTAATGCAGGAGAAGATTGAACCATTAAAGCTGGATGACTCTTTATTGTCCCCAAAAAAGGACTTGATTTGATTATGGATCCAATGATAGTAATCATCTCCTGCGTTGGAAAATTATGGGATGGGTGTGATAATGACATCACTTCATTGTATTAGGTGATGGTTGTCGATTAGGGAAACTCTCAAATAGGACATTATAGTACTCTAAATGATTGAAATTGGTTGATTATTATTGAGTTTGCCTTAAACATGGTTTACTTTAAAACTTGTGTTTATTTCATCGAGTTGAGTCATCATTTTGAGTTGAGTTATCTTAGTTGAGCATATCTTGAGCTTTGTTGTGTTTCAGTTATTTTATATATCGTACATTTTATGTACTGATGTATTTAATTTGGCGCTGCATCATTTTGTGATGCTGCTATAGGTGCTAGAGATCATTAATAGGCGTTTTATTGATGGTCTATTCCATCTCATACACTAAGGTCAAACCTCCTTACACTCATAGGATTCGTTTTTGCTTCTTCTTAGAGTTAGGCATTTATTTTATTTCTTTGAGATAGTCATGAACCTATCATTAGCACAACCTAAATGTTTAAAATTAGAGACTTTAGACAAATGATGCATTCGAGTTGATGGTTTTCACGTCTTAGATTTGTTCCTTCCAAACTATTCTCGTGATTTTGAATTATCGGTTTTG